>CM065382.1:14825000-15012500 GCA_033060915.1 Euryodendron excelsum
AAATTATATATGAGAAAATGAGAAGTAAATAAAATGATCGAAAGGAAAATGCTGCCTCTATGCTCAAAATTAATTGAAATCTTCAAAAAAGAGGATTACATTTTTTTGGGATTGATAATAGTATGAGGGTAATTTAGAGCAAATGAACACAATTGTTGTTTGAATACCAACAACATAATCTTAATAGCCACCACAATTGTCATGTAATTTGGTTTTTACTAGCACAAAAAAATGTTGAAGGACACAAGTATCTCCTCAGTTTTGAGATTTAATGATGTGACTAAGGCTTTGGACTTGGGGTCTGCCCCTCTAAAATCTTAGGTTCAAAATATTTTGGTGCTATTAACTCATTGAGGTTACCTCTAGGGTCTTTGACCCAGTATTTATATAGTTTGTGTGGAATAGTCGTAATTATATGGTTTGTGTGGTGCAGGGTGACTGCACAAGTCTCATAATTAATTGAGTTACGCACAAGTTGTTTCAGACACCCGGTTAGAAAAAAAATGACAGAAGCATCTCCTTGATAGCCCACCCAATAGTCATGTAATTTTGGCCCCAAAAATTTCACTTTGGTTCCTACAAACTTTGAAAAAGTGTAGCTTGGCCCCCGACACAAATTATGAGTCCTCCCCATGCTCCATCCCCAATATTTATATATGCACGAATGATATAGACAAACATATAGACATGTATCAAATGATTTGGTTCTATGCAGTGTTATTAGAACCGAGCCGGCAACCAGACCTTAAACTGATTTGGTTCTATTATTTAATTTTTTTGGTACATCAGAAATAAAAGACAAAAGGAAACAAAACAGGACATTAACCCTTTACAAAGGAAGTTCCCACGATATCTGCTATAAAAAATGATCTGATCAGGGGGGTCTTCCACAACCATAAGATGTTTAATCTGGCTAACACCTATGTTAGCCATGGCATCAACACAACTACTGCTTTCACGCAGGATAGGTATGAGAGAACAATTGCATTTGTGGAGTGTAGCTCGAGAGTCTTCCACAAGGGCCTGTAGAGAAAAGTTTTGGTTGCCTCCCGCTTGAATCATATTGACGGCTTTCTCGGAATTTGATTCAACCTCCACTTCTCTGAATCCTTTTTCAAGGATAATGGCGAGTCCTCAGTAGATTTCCCAAATCTCAGCTTCAAAGCTAGTGTCATGCAAGAGTCTCCCATAGAATCCCAGCACCCAAGCTCTTTTTTCATCTCTAAGGACTCCTCCATATCCTGAAGGCCCAGGATTTCCCTTTGAAGTGTCATCTGTGTTCAACTTCAATTTACCTACAGCAGGAAAATATCATCTAATAAGTAATGAGGCTTGGCCATGAAGGTTTAATGGGTTTTGGAAGGCCTCCATGGTCTCAAGAGCAGATATTCAGATAAGTTTAATACTCATGTGAGTATTACTATCAGTGCTTTCAAAAACTTCGATCTTTCCAGATTTGTCAAATAGTAATAGAAAAATTAATATTCCAAGGTGTATCACCTAACTAGTCTTTGCTCATATGGGGGTTGAAATATATCCAATCATGAAGAGGCTTGCCAAGAGTCCCATTAAACCAGTTGTTACCTCGCAGGGTTACACCAAATATCTCTGGCTTTGGCACATTTGCTAAGGAGATGATCCGAGTCTTTACAATAAAGATTGCACCTGGGGCAGAAATCATCGGTACCCGTCCCTCTTCTGCCTTTGGTTCTATTATTGTACCGAAATGCAAGTGCAAACAAACTGCTTTGAACCATACAAACCGGCCAGTTCTTTAGTTCTCAAACAAAAAATCTATTTGCTTACAAGTTACAATTAACTTCAGTCTGGCATCAAATAGTTATGGCCTTTTTATTCATAACAAAACATAGAATAAAGCCCAAAGAATGAAATAAAAAACAAAACCATGAAGAAAAAAAAGAAGAAAAAACTTAACAATCCAATCTCAATTGCATGACTACACAACACTCACTTTCACGTATGATTTTTTATTTTATTTTATGCTTTCACGTGTGAATTAATACATGAAATAAGATGTTACCCAAAAAATTCTGTCACAGTTAGGTAACCCATTCTCTGAAATTTTAAATTTTTTTATTTTCATATTTAAATACAGATATTTTTAAATTGATTAATTATATAATGATGAACCAGTACGTTGATCATTTCGATTCTGATAACAATGCTCCCAAGTGACAAAATGCACCAATTGACAAAGCAATATGTGATATTACAAGGACTCAAACAAGCATAGCTACAATTCTTCAGCTCATTCAACCAAACAATCAGGTTTCTTTCAGGTTGTGATGAGCTATGTTACAACAGCAGAAGCCAACAGGCACTCTCATTTTCTCCCATGATGTCAAAACCTCGAGTACCAAATCTACATAAACGCTCACACAAGTAAATGCATACACGACCAAAAGCGAAATTATACTCACTAGCAGTAATATTACTAACCCGAGCTTAATTGTCAAGGTGTTTCACCAAGAACAGGGACGAAAGATAAGTACTTAGGTTTACGTGGCAGAGAAGTTGCATTTACCAACACAACAAACATAATACTTAAGAGAACCCTGATCCTCGCATCCTAATTACCGGTGGAGGAGAGTCTGGCTGTCCCTCAGATGATGACTTCGACACATCCATTACCGCTGGTGCTTCCTCCAAACAACTTTGAGTGTCATCACTGATCACTCCGATTGTCATTTTTTCCACTTCTTCTTGGGTGTAGATATGGATCTTGGACACCACATTGCAAAACTCGCTGCAAAACAATCAGAAAGGGCGATCAAGATAACTCATCACAATCTTAAGACCACTCGAATGAATTGTAATGAAGCAGGTCAAGATATTTTTATTTATTTTTTCACCAATTCACCCTCCTTGTGCCTTGGGAGTCATAGCAGTAATTCATGTTATTTGGACCAATTAAGTAGCACCAAGCAAATTTTTAATAAATTTTTTAGCTCAGCTAGTTTGTAACAGCCGGTGGATATAAGCTTATTCTCATGTTTGATATAAACTTGAAACATTTGCAAAAATAGTTTGTATGTTTTTTCATTCTTTTTCCTCCCTGCATTGCTATTCTCTTCTTTTCTGGTTTTTGCTTTAACAATTGTCACCCTTTTGCCTCTTCAAATAGCCAAATACTTATGAAAGTTCTTGGCATTCCTCCTTTGTTTTTTGTTTTTTGGTCTTTTTTTTTAAAAGATATTTACCAGAAGGCTTGATTAGATGATGGGGAGAAAACTTCATGCCCGCATTAAAAGCCTCGACTGACCATGTCAATAAATTGGGCACTTGGTTTCTGAAGAGGAAGAGGTGCTCTAATCAAGGGAAAGCTTTGAATGAAGGCAACTTTGGTGGCTGCCTCCATTACTGGTGGAGAGACCTAACCAACCCAAAGGAAGTAGGAGAGAATAAGGCAAGGCCCAATTTGCTTCAACCTAGACTAACATAGTACCTCTAGGGTTCCATTAGAGAATTCTTCTATAAGTCATATATATGAGAAGTGCGCTCGGGTGGACACCATTTTGTTGAGCCGAGGGAGGACCACACACATATGCTTCAGAGGGAAAAGGGCACGCTCGAGGGAGAAGTTTACTCCACCGAGGGATGAAGGTTGAGCATGCCCAGGAGGCTATTTGGAGATTGCCTCCAGATGCCTTGATTAGAGGTTAAGGCACTGACATAGCCATAACATGGAGGATGAATTCACATGTTGTGTTAAATCATTAGACCAGGTGTCCCATCACAAGGCAAAGACATGAAACCAAGTCACATAGGAGAGATGACGTTGCACCTTTCGTGGACCTGTAAGCCTATAGACCTAAAACTTGTAAGAAATGTTACATTTTGTTATTGAAGAATAAGCTTACAAAAAGCGAAAAGAAAAGGGAAATAGAAGTAGGAACTACTAGAATTGCACTTCCCGGTTTCCCCAACATTCTTCAAGAGATTCCATGGAGTTTCTTATGGATTTTTTTAGAGCTTCTGACATTTTTCAGAAATGTTTCCAATCAGTTACCTAAGTTTTCATGAGAGTTTCAACTTGGTTTCCCAAACGACTTTTTCCAACAAGTTGGTTTCCGCCTTCAAAATTAGTTTCTCGGCAACTACAGTCCTACCTTTTGAAGAAAATTTCCATATTAGTAACAAATTTATTAATCATCCTTTGAATACTTCGAGAGTTTATAAATCTTGGTTTTAGCTTTAAACAGAACATACTTTTAAGTAGTATCTAAACAAATTTTTTAAAATTAAATGGCAAAACCTTCCGATTATTTTACCCACACAATTGTTAATCCATGCTTTCTGTCTAAATAATTGGCATCCTTTGTCTTCCTCCATCATCTGGCATGTGTCATTATCAACATTATCTAAAAAGCAGTTAGCAATTTCTTAGCAAGAAAATTAGGAAAATGTATAGCACTGCCCATCACTTCTCAATTGCCATACCTAAAACCAAAAACCAACAGGAGCTATAACAGATAGGCATGTAGACTAAGCAAGGCATTAAAAAAATTCACCTATATATAATTTAGATAACATATGGGCATGTAGAGTAAATAAGGCATACAATTCTAAGACAACTGAGGGAAGGGTACATGGATAATGGAAAGAACAAAGGCCACCCTCCACTGCTTGTAATAGATCTCTTCACTTAGTACTCTATGTAAATTTTGAAATAAGGATACAATGCTGATGTGATTTTTTGATAAAAAAATACTAGACTCCTATTGTTTCATTGTAAGTAACGCATTCTGATCCAATAAAACCATATATGTTACTAACAGTAATGGAAGAACAACCACAATTCTCTAGAGTTAACAGTACTTCGTAACATGAAGTTATTGGAAAGTACGATATTAAGTACCACTATTCTCATCAAAATGATGCAATGAACACAGACAAAAGGGTAAAGGATAAAAGAGAACCGAAATTAAGCTAATGAGAGAGACACTTACTGCCATGGGTCATCCCCAACAACCATCATGTCATCCTCACTGTCAGTGTACAATATTCGCCATCCTTTATCAGGGTCTCGTAAAAGGCCTTCCATGGTAAAGAGTCTCTCTAGCTCAATTAGCAAGTCATTATAACCATTTAGTCTTGAGAGATCAATAGCTCTTCCCACCAAGTTGCCTTGCTTGTGGACCTTCACCCAGAGTATTTCATCTGTCACTGAGAGTTAAATGAAAGACATATTGAAATATAGTGTGGTAACAAACCTAACCTTCGTACAGCTCCGCCTATTAGAGCTTTGCGAGTTTGGAGTAGGAGTTTCTCCGGTCAAGGAAAAGCCAAACAATTTACAGCCAGCCATAGTGCCACTTGAAGTGTCATCTTTCCTAGTTATAAAATTTGCCTCTGAAGTGGGAGGAGCAGTTATCTTTCCTTGTGGTGGCTCGTTTTGTGGATTTGGCTTTCTAACTTCATCCTGAGGAAGCCCACTTCGAATAGAAGACCCATTGAACGGAACATTCTCTCTTGGGAGGTTTGACATACGAGAAAGCATTGCAGGGTCTTGTCCAGCTTTATAGATCTCATTGAAAGGAAAGTACATATTTCTAACCCCTTCCAAAGCTAGTGGATAGAAATTTGGTTCAGGTCTTTGATACATGTTGAAAAGGTTGCAACCAAGGTCCGGTCTTCCCAAGGCACCAAGGTTGAAGTCACTTTTTCCGGTCAGTGATCTCAACGAGCATATTTCTTGACCTTGCAAGACCTTTGGAAATCGACTGGGTTCCGCAAAGCCTGTATAAGTAGTTGGCTGATTCTTCATAAACTCACTAAAATTTGCCGTTGCTGTTCCATTTGACACAAGACTTTGAGGTGCAATAGATTGCATCTCAAAATCCAGTGGGCGGTTTACCTTATCACATCCATAGAGAGGTGATAATAAACCTGCATTTTCTTGACCTTGCAAGACCTTAGAGGATCTTACGGACTCCTCAAAGTCCAAAAACTCACCTCCTCCTACAAGCAAAATCAGCCTCTAAGATCCATGAATTGGGAGTAGTACAATATAATGCTATTATCACTAATTTAATGGGTATATTGGTACCAGCAACGGGGTAATCTGGCAGGGTTGCCTGCAGACCTGTCTTCAGTTTCTTCAGCCTTGGGGAGGACTGGATCAATGGTGGGAGAGAAACAGAAGGATCAATCTCCCAGGGAGAAACTCGTTCTTGACTATCACGTAAAATATCTTCATCCCATCTGACCTGGTAGATCATAGATGTGATGTCAGCTATTCTCATATTAGAAAGATCACAAGGCATGGTTACTATAGAGCTCAATTTATCAAATTTCTTTTATTAAACAAGAATTACAGCAGAAAACCACAGACAGGAATATCTGAATGTAATGGCAGCAGTTTTCATAAATGGGACCATCAAAAGACAATATCTTCTAGACCAATATCCGTGATATGAATGGCTCATAACAACTCAAACATTTTGGTGGTCTCAGAGAGAGAGAGAGAGAGAGAGAGAGAGAGAGAGAGAGAGAGAGTTTATAATAAGACAATTAAATCATTATGCACAAAAGGTGTCTTTTTATGTTAGTTTTCATTTGCAAGTTGCCATCATCAGAAGAGTGTGATGTTGCAAACCAGTATTTGAATTTAAAGTTTTTGATGTCCTTAATCTTCAGTTAACAAGCAGAAAATTGGCCAACATTTCCAAGACAAATCAGAAATGTACACGCAAAGTACACATACCTAATTGTCACTATAATTCCGAGAACTCATTAATAATGAAGGACATAGCCATAACACAATACAAGAAAAATGAGTGGTGCGTTGATTATGTAAAAAAGATCACAAAACTAGAACAAGGAGGCACATAAGGCAGGAGGGTATGGATATTTTATGGTAGCAAAAATATCACAACATGAAACATAAGCTCTCCTAAGCAAAGTGAACTTCCAAAGTATACCATCAAGCATCTCCATTTTGAGTTAGGCCATCTATAGGGATCCAAATCACATATTCCCGTCACCACACCGCTGCACCTGCAAGAGGGAAGGAATAAGTTCAGATTCCTAGAAGGGAGTCCTCAAGAGGAGTAAACAGGCGTCATGACATTTAATCAAATTATACAGACCGTCTTTCTGGAGAATCATCAACATCAAATTTTATTTTGAATCTGGTCCCAATAGGCATCTGATTGGTGATGCTTTTAACATACTTTTGATAGGGTACAACAAAGTCTGCAAGGCTGGCCCTGCATTCCAGAATTTTGGACAAATTACAAACTTCTTCTCTATATGACTATGAATCAAAAGAAGAATGTGTACAAACTTCTCATCAATGACACAAGATTTAGATTCGTGTCCAACATATCTGTATGATTGGTGCAAAGCTGAATGCACAAATGTGATTTCAATGAGCAATTCAAGCAAAAGAAATTAAATATTATCAAATTCTGTGAATTGATGACACAACTTTTAGGCATTGGTTGTTTCTGAATATTGTTCCTTCCATTATCAATGTTAACATCTTATGGACTCCATGGTAAACTTTTTCGTGTGGGGGGATATACTGCAATGCAATCTTGAGACCCAAGGATTTCTCTTTCTCTGTCTTCTCTTTCAAGACTAATGAAATCTTGCCCCTTGTGGTGGGATAGACTATACTTTGATTTCCTTAAACTTTTCAATAATTAGCTCCGTGGAATTCTTGTAGTACATACAAGAGTAAATATAGGCACTGATATCCTTTTTCAGAAGTAAGAGATGATGGTTGGTGGTACCTTGGGCTGCAGAAAACACGGAACACGCTCTTGGTGGATACAGCATTAGCCACGAGAGAAAGAACATTTCGATAATTCTGATTACCAAGAACTGAATCAGGAAGACCATTTTTAGGTCGAACAGCTCTTCTAATACCCAACCTTAGTTCTCCACCATCACCCCTACAAAGATCATTACACACAAATTAAAGAGCTTCATATTACTAGGAGAGAGAATTGTTGGGGGGCACCAGAAATGGAATTTCCGGTCCTCTTTTAGCATTCAATTTACTAATATTTTATTTTTCCAATTTGCCAACATTTGAAATTTGTCTGTCTCTTATCACTCCTAGCTTATTATGCACAAAGATTTAAGAACCTTGACAATTCCAAATAAGCATATATACCTCAAGAAAAGAACTGCATCACCCGAAACAAGATTCTTTTGGCTCACAAAAACACTCCATCCTGTAGTGAGCAAATGTCGCCTCGGCTGACCTGAAGAAACGGCATTCAACATTATGAATTTTCCCTTCAAACGAATACAGTGCAGAAGTCCATGAATTACCTCTATAAATATGTCGAAACCTCCATTCCACTCCGTGCAGGTCCCTGGCAACAAGCTCCTGAGAGGGTCTTTGCTGCTTATGGTCCTGCAACAGAAACAATACCACCAAGTGTATCAGACACTCTACTGCGAGTTCCTCAAATAGTCCCAGAAAACACAACAAAGCAAGAAAACCATACCAGAGGTGGGAAACAGTCTTCTGCAGCTCGACGAGGAACAGAGAATCCGCCATGGGTGCTTGTATCAGAGGCTGTAAGTGTCTTGCAGAACATGTGAGGAGTTTTTGTGGGTGTCACACCTTCTTCCTCATCCAACCCCAACTCTTCATGGTCTTTGCCCTCTAAATTCATAACTTCCAACTGAGTAATACCCAGAAAATGACATTATCACGAGTTAAGTCTGAGCTACCTACTAGATTAAAAGAAAGTTGTAACAACAAAATATAATCCAAAAACTAAGAATCAAAGCATTTACAAAGAATAGAACACAATCTAATTAACAACCCCCACAGAGAAGAATAAATAAAGATAAGTAAGAGAATATTTCTTTAACTAAAAATTGCCAAAAAAAAAAAAAAAACACGAATTGACAAGCAAAGCAGCAACAGTATTAATTGGCAAGCATACCTCTGGTAGAGGGAGTAGAGTCAGCTGTGTATAGACCTCATCATTTTCCTTACTAGCCTGTTTCAAGAAGACTACAAACATCAGGAAAAAACCAAAACAGAGCGCAGGAAATTGAGTGAAAGGGGCAAAATGAGGAGACCTCTTACACAGAAAGCACATAGAATTCAATACAAAAGAAGAAAACACAGTACTCACAAGCAGTTGAACATCCATAACCCTGCAGAAGATTTGGGGTTGGAGATCAAAATTGGCCACTTCCATGGGTGGAAAAGGTGGGGAAAAGGCAGCCTGTTCCAAGTGACCTTGGGGGAAGTAGACAATCACATTCCCTCTCTTGGGCAGGGTGGTGAGGGGGCCAGCGCAGGCATGCCAAAGCTCCATGTAAATTGAAGAAGCTGGTGATGAGGAATTTGAAGAGCATGAGGAAGTTGAAGAGGAGAAACAGCAACCACCCTTGTCACAGCCCCCATTGCCACATGCATTCTTCTCCACCTCACTCACCGCATGATTCAGATCAATTTCCATGAAACCAGAAGAAAGAAAGAGAAAAAAAAAAAAAGAAAAGAAAAGAAAAGAAAAGAAAGCAAGCGAAACAAATTGAAGTTGGGATGAGAGCAATCAAGTGGCTCTTGAAGAGTAACCACAAAGCCAAGAACTAAAAGAAAATTGGAAAAGAAGTCAAATCATGGCAAGAATTATATGTATATGTATATTTAAAGGGGGTGCCACAAAGGAATAACAGGGGGGAGGAATTCAATAGAAAACAAGAAGAAAGTCATGTTTGGAAGGGTACCAGAAGGAGAACAAGGCTAAAAGATGTGAAGAAAAGTGAAGGTATCAAATAATAACAAGAAATTCAAAGTATGATTCCTCTCCCATTTGCAGTTCTGAGAAGAGGGAGCAGAAGCAGCAGACATAGACAATTGTATAGCAAGCACACAAACAAAAGGCAGAAAAAGCCAATGTGGTAGTGCCCTTTTGGCTTAAGACTGCTAAGGGGAGAGAGAGAGAGAGAGAGAGAGAGAGAGAGAGAGATTGCGTTGGGTGAGGGGGACAGGCTAAGACAGTACAGAACCCACACTCCCCACCCCCTTCCTTTATTTGCCTTCCTTTTTCTACTTTTTATTTTTTTTTTTTTTAAAAATCAATATTCACTGTGGGTGTGAGGCCCTCCACCAGGACAGGAGAAGTTTTCTTTCTGTGCAAAAATCAAATACTATTAATTCTTACTTTCCAATAAAAACAATTTAATTCCAACAAACAAAAACAACCCATAAAAGCTTATGGCATTTCCTATCTTTTTCTGGTAACTGAATTTATAGTTGATATTAATACTGTCTATACTTTACACAAAAAACAAATAAGTATACATATCCATGCATATTCATGATACCACTAATGCCTTTACCCAGTTCGTTCCCAGCTCACTCACGTCCCCCAATTATTATTCATGCCGTACAGAAAATCTGCATGATTTGTGTGTCAGGATCACCTTATATAAACTGGAGAAAATAATCTAAATAACAAAAAATAATAATAAAAGAATAATAATGCCTCAATAAAACAATGGACAGTTATCTTCTCTTCAATAGTCTGGAAAAAAATCTTATCAGGGACAGCTTCTTAACCTCATTATTAAGTTTAATAAAAGATACAAAAAACAAAAAAAAAAAATAGAAAAGGGAAGAGAGAGAGAGAGAGAGAGAGAGAGAGAGAGTTGTCAATGTAACTGGCCCCTCTTAACTTTGGCAGCAACTATCGTGGGCGTGTTAGTAGTTAGGACTCAGTGACTCAGAGAACCCCCAGCACAACAGTACTCACAGTCTCTTCTTTTTATCTCTCAGCTCTCAAGTCACCATCACTCTCTGTTCATTCAGATTCGAAACTCCATGCCCTATTCCCGCGCGTGCTACCACATCAAAATCCCATGTGGAGATACATTTTTTATAATTAGTTTTAGATTAATAAAATAGTCTTTAAAAAAAACGTTATGATTTTCAGTAAAAATCAAAAGTCAAAACCAAAGCTTAAAAAATTAATTTGAAACAGATTAAAACTTATTCAAAGCAGAGGGGGGTGTGCATGGGTCGAAATTGTCTCAGTTTCGTGCCAAACCCAACTTTGAATTAATTTTATTCTATTTTTAAATTTTGTTCCTACGACGGAACCAACCTAAATTGATTTTTATTAAATTTAATCCCAATTTTATAAATTATTCACTTAAAATTTTAAAAAAATATTCAATTCTGTAGAATAATTTTTCAAACAGCTAAAAGAATAATGTACAAAATAAAACAACAATATTTAAGTTCAACAAATAATGATTCAAGACATACAGAGGTAACCTAAAAATTAGACTGAATTTATTGATGTAACTATTTTAAGACCCATAAACATATCGAACCCCTAAAATATTCTAACCGAATTGACCCATAAATGCCAACGTACTTTTTTTTTTTTTTTTTTTGGGTCTTTTGGATCTTTTGTACACCCTTACAAATGATCTTTAATAAGATCATTGCCCTGTAAATAGTCTGAAATGAAAAACATTACTTGTAATTCGATGACTAAATCTTTTTTTCTCATTCCTAAATACAAGTTAGTGGATCTTATACTAATTTATTAAGAGTTTAATTTTAATCCACTAATAGTGTAGGATCAAAATACGGCACGTGTCTTTTAGAATTTTAAGTATTATATAAAAAATGATAATTATATTTTACTCCTTTTGTAATTTGAGTCAGAATCAAATGACTCGTTTATGATTTAAAAGTGAACACATGACCTCCCTATGGTTTGAACTTATTGCAAATTGAATCGAAACCGTTAGATTTAACAAAAATTTTATCATAGGGTTATTTTTTTGATTTTATCTCTCTAAATTAGAACATCAAAAAGATGATTTGACCATTTTATATCAATATAAAGGGTTATATTTTGAGAGTTTTTTTATTATTTCACAAAATTATTTTTTTGATATTTTAATTTTAAGATATAAAATAACAAAAATACTCTACGATAGAATTTTTGTTAAATTTAACAGTTTTCATCTATTTTGCAAACAAGTTCAAACCATAAGGGGTCCAATTCTCACTTTTAAATCACAAATGGGTCATCTAATTTTGGTTCAAATCATAAGAAGATAAAGTATAATTATCCCTATAAAAAAAAAACTCATAACACACATTTTGATACAAGTTTGTATAAATAAAAAACTATACCACATTGTCAATGGATCAAAATAAAACTCTATGTAAGAGTGACAAAAAAAATTGAGAACTGAAATTATATATGATAGGTAATATTATGCTAACAGAAGATTTATATAAAGCTTTTATACAAAATGATATAATTGAGTGAAAAACTTAAACTTTAAAATAAAACACCTTTTAGTAAAATATTATGAAAGAATAGAATTTTTAATGATATTATTAGTCTAAAATAAAATTTGCGCATGCACGCCGTAGAAGGCGCGTGGAGGGGACTAAGTGATGTTTGTCGAGAAAGTGATACAATCGGGTGGCCTGCGCCTTTGGCGCTGCTTTGATTGCCCCACCACGTACATTCTCTCTATCCAACCATCACTTTCTCTCTTTCTCTCTCTCTCTAACGCCTCGTTGTTCTCGATTGGAATTGCCCTCTTTGTCTAGTGAAATTAGCGGAACTGCCATTGGGGCTCCCACTTTTTTCGTTTGCACTGCTGGACCGACTAACTGTTTGGCAGTGCACGAGCAGCATTTAAAAAACAGCTGTTTCTCTCTCTCTCTCTCTCTCTCTCTCTCTCTCTCTCCTCGTTGGGGACCTGGGGTTTTTATTGAGAGAGGCCGGGTCGGAAGTTAATTTTTTTATTTATTATGTTTTGTTCGAAATTTAAATTTATTAAAAAAATAAAATATTTATTTATTTTTTTTATTTTAAAATTTTTTTATTATTAAAATTTTAATTTAAATACAACCTTAAAGAATAATTTTTTTTTTTAATTTTGAAAGCGTATATACTATAATTTTTTTCTAAATATCCAAAATTCAGAAGGTATAATAAGAATTTTAGAAACTCCCGTCTTGTGTCAGCCATTGTCTCTCTCCCTTTCAATTGGGGCTGAGCTAATTAACTGATTCGCCAAGCGAGAAAGGGAGCATGAACAAAACACCAAAGTGTCATTATAAAAATATTTCGAGACGCTCTTCTGTTTATACATATTAATATATACACAAAAATAAATATATTTAGGTAAATAATTTTATTTTTTCCTAAAGTAGAAAAAATAAATTTATATTATTTAAAATAAATAAAAGAGACACAATAATTACAATAGTTTGTTATTTACTTAATTATGAATTTTTAATATAAAATCTTAATTAAAAATCGTTATTCCGTGTTTTAATATTATAATAATAAACGTCACAACCAACTATTTAGAATGCAAATTTATGTCTGATTCTAGGGTCAGGACTCTCTATTTTTTATTTTGTAACGTAGGTTGAGGCTGAACCCAACTTAGCTCGCCCAATGTTTACTTCTATATAAAATTTATATTTTTAGAGTATTACTTTCATAACAATCGTTACTGTCCATGTATTTGATGGGATTCGCATTGTAATACTTAAATTTTAATAGTAAAAGTTAACACTACCATATTGATAAAATTTTTATATCAGCATGAAATATATATGCAATGGAATTGGAATTAGATGTCATCATAATTCAAAAAGGCGTGGATTTTGGGCAAAGGGGTTGCCCAACGGTTAGGGCCTTGTACACTCTGTCCATAGAATCATTAAGTGAAAGAAAAGAAAAGGAAAGGCATCAATTTTATACTCCCAAAAATCCCTCGAAAAAGCACAAATTGAAGATTCATTACTCCTTCATAATACAAAAGTAGTATAGAATTTTTTTTTCAATAATTATAAAATAATTGTTATATGGGCCTATGAACCCAGGGGTTTGCCATGGTCAACGAATAATATGCAGAGATTATCCAAAATAAAAAAAAAATGTGATTAATGTATAAAACTTTTGTCATTGCCAAGAAAATGGTATTTTTTTTTGTTAATTTTTTGTTTACAATAAGACAACTATGGTGACAATGGGTACTTTCTTTGCACCAAAAGAAAAAAGAAATGAAAAGGAAAGAAAAGAAGAGAAATGGTGAGTGGTGACAGTGAAATCACTTCCAGCTCTTGTTGTTTGTGGACCCAATCAAGAACCATGCAAATCCAAGTTTGGGCTTCAATGGTAGCCCGGAAATGTGTTTCCTCATGAAGTCATTTGATCCACACAGTTCACTTGGTCCGACCAATAAAAACCTGATTATTAACAAAGATTTTAAAGAAAGGAGGATTTCCGAATTCATTGGATAAATAAAAGTACTTATTCTTAAGTAGGATTTGGATTCTCTCAGCTCTACAAAGTTATATTAGATGTTTTGTCAAAATTATATCGTTTTATATTAAAAAATATAAATTTATATATATATTTATATATAACAAGGAACTCATATGTTTTCAAGTACTACTTAAATTGATCTCTGAAATGTACATTTCTATTTCCTACACGGAAAAGAGAGGATGAAAATCCGCTAGTACATCATTATTTTCAATCCTTAAAGCGTGCACTTGGAGGAATGGCAATTTTGAAGGAAAGAGCTATTGCAGAGGATATCGGTCAATCGGACTCCAGTGGAAGTGTAAATTTCATCAAGGATCGTGACCTCACTGGTCATGATAATATATATATATATATATACCCCTGTTGAAGACTGTAGATTTTAAAAAAATGATGAACTATAGCTCCAGGGAAGCCAACAACTGTGCATACGAACAACTGTCCATGCGACTGAGATGCTAGTGGAGTTTGCTTCATCAACTTGATTTAAAATTTCACTTTTTTTTTTTTCTAATAATTACGTGTTAAAATTTACTTGCAATAGCAATTACGTAAACCAAATATTATAAAAAATAAATTAAATATTACTTGTACTTCAATGAGATTGTGGTGACAGGCTCGCTCTTCTCGAATCACCTTTATAATAATGCCCAAATAATACTATGTTGGTCCATCTTTCTCATTTTGTTTACTTAAAAAAAAAAAAAAAGAAAAGGCTGTGCATATATAATATAGTATAGATGCACATATATATATATAGAGAGAGAGAGAGAGAGAAAGAAAGCGATGGATGCAAGTAATTTAGTCGGAATCCAAAAGAACCCCTCGAGAGTTATGCCGGCCCCAACTTTTCTTCTGTTTACCAGTACTCACTGCGTTTGACAGGCACAACACACTTAAAACAGTGTTGTCTTAAATATATATATATATATCTATATCACTATCAACAAACACTTTTATCAATTGACGTTTGTCTGGGTGCATAGGTGAACCGTTGGTCGTTTATCGCCCGCGTTCATCGTACCCTAATCACATGTCATTGTCTTACCCCTAACCCCTAACCCCCATGTTTCTATATAGTGACCTTACTTAGGCATCCACTCCCATTTTTTTTTGGTAGACATGATTATGAATTCGGACCAACCCATTACCTAACTAATCTTATTCCGCAAAGGGATCTTTACAAGCCGATCTATAAAGTCACCATAAATTATTTTTATCTTTGTTTCCATTTTTTATGTTCCTCAAAATTGTGCTAAATCTAACAAATTTGTTATTAAAATCTATATCTTGTATTAATTCACTACTTATTTTCAATTTCAAAGTTTGGTGTTATCAATATATATAAATCATATGTCATTATTTATCCAGAAGGACATTATCATTGTAATATTTATCATTATTTTTCTAGTATAAATTAATATAGAAGCTCGTAGCCTAAATGGACATTGGGTTCTTTTTTTTAACATGGCATAAGAGCTTTCCATACTAAATAGTTTAAATAAGTGAGTCCTATAGGACCATCATTTTTTTATGTTCACAATGAGAAATGAAGAAGAAATACAAGAGGGAGCCGATGAAAAAGAAGACAGGAAACATCAAAAGTTGAGGGTGTCATGGACTAATTGAAGAATTTGTACATAATCTCGCGTGGCAATTCCATCTCAGTGAAAACCCTCATGTATTTTCCCTCTTCTCAATAAAATTATTCTCTTTGCTGATCAAAAAAACAAAAAACAAAATTGTTTTCTATTCCTTTTTCTCTTTAATTAGCGAATTGTTGACTCCATGTCCGCAATACGAGGATGAAGTATAAAAGAGCCTACAATTTGCATGAAAGACAACTCTATAGCAGGAAAAACTAGGTCGATGATTATGGTTTAAAAAATTTGTACATAAAATTTTATCAGAATGATATGTTAATGATATTTTTGTAACTAAGAGTTATTATTATGAGTATTTTAAAGTGAAATGCTCTCATTAAACCACTTCATTTTATACAAAAATTATGTATAAATTTTTGACTTATACAATATCACCGTTTATGACATAAGCAATTTACTAACAATCAAGGATGTATAGAGGAGTTGTATGGGTATTTATTCTTCTAAGGGTAGAAAAGGTAATTTACTTTTGAAAAATGCTATTCTTTTTAAAAATTTAGATAGAAAATATCACAAAAATAATGTGACAATAACAGTTTTGTAATTAAGAGCTATTACGATTAGTATTTTATTTTAGAGTCGAATGCTCTTTTAACCACATTATTTTGTATAGAAAATTTATATGAATTCTCCAATTATATAATACTACTCTTTATTTAATCTTTTGGTGGCATGGCGTTGCTCTTTATTTTTTTGTCTTGACACTATAGAGGTATTTGGATGCAGCTTATTTAACAGTTTATATATTCAAATTATATCTTTTTTTTGAACTGTGTTTGGTTTACAATAAAAAAAAATCACTTAAAAAAATGGCTTGTTTGCACACACCCTTTTAGCAAAAGCCACTAAAAAAGTAACTATCAGCCAAACATTTTTTTTTTTTTATAAAAAAAGTCACTTAAAAAAATAGCTTATTAAAACTAGCTTTAACTTATAGATTATAATTTTTTTAAACTTGTGTCCAAACACCCCCAATATATACATGATGTATCCGATTGTGTTGGTGTGTTGAAAATAAAGGATAGACATTGGTTGAGCCAGACCTATGCTAAAAATAATTACTATTAGCCTAAAAAAGCAAATCCCAAGCCTGCCCATTTAACCATAATTTCTTTCTGTAAAAATAATTTTAAATAATATAAAATCTAATTACATATACATTAAAATATATAAATATATTATTTTACATATGTTTTGGGTTGAGTCGAACTTTAAACAAAATTTTTAAACCCACTTATTGACATAATAGTGCCTATATAATTCTCTTAGTCTTATAAATATAACGAGGTTGAACGGGTTTAGAGCGGCCATCAAGCCATGGCCACCCTTAATTGAGTATGAGCAAACTCCTTGCTGTTCTAAATGCTATCAAAGCCAACTGTACAAAAAATTACTCATGTTCATTGAAAAATCTGACACCCCCTTGGCAAGATTAATTAGTCTACAACACTTAAAGAAAATGTCATGGGTAGCCTCATTGTTGGAGATACTGCTCTTGAGAAATAGACCAGCACAATTTTTATACACATCCTTAACAGTAACGCTACCATCCAAGTAAATAATTCGTCTACAAAATTTCGCATGAAAAATTTAGAGGAAATAATAAGCAACCCTAAATTACAAGGGTAGCTCTGTGGTTAGCTTGTTTTTATGTTAAGTATGAGTTTTCAAGTTTGATATCTTTTTACGCCTTCTCGTGGTTAGTCATTATTCATGTAATATATAAAATTTGTATGGTCCATACACGTTGAGGGATAAAATTATATGGGTTCAAGCTAAATACCCGGTAAACAAAAAAAAATGCCTAATTTTTTAACTCAGCTCCTTGGTAAACAAGCCAGTAGTGGGTCCATTTAGCGGAGACAAATCGTATCCCCATGATTACAAGCTCCCAGCTGGGGCATCTCAAGCTCAATTAGGTGCTTTTACGAAAGTTCCTGTCATGAAATACCAAGAAACGTTAAAAACCATGGTACGTTATAGAACATTGATCATATATGAATGGGTTGTAGCATTTCTCTATTGTTTGTCAATCATAGTAAGAAGAAAAAAAGAAAACGAATGAGCTCCAAATTAAGCAAAATCTGTGAAACAAAATTGGACATTGAACTTAAACTAACTTGGTTAGACAGTACTCAAAACCTGTATTTAATTAACTCAATCACCCGTTAGAAACACTCTCCTACGTGCGAATTTTTTCCCCCCCTTCTTTTCTCGACTTCAATTACTAAATTCAGGGTTGGAGAACTATCAAGATATCCCCATATTTGGAGGTTGGTGGCCTGTGGTTGGGGTTTGGAGGAGTAGAATGGGATAATGTTGGGATGATAATAGGCTTATAAGATAAATCCATCTCCACCATGGTAATCCAAATAAGTTGGCAAAGCGCATACCTACAAAGACAATTCAGGAAGTCAATGTTCCTAGTGCCAGACATTGGAGAAACTGTGATCTCTCTTCCACGTGATGTGATCAATGTTTGGCAAGAGTGAAAGATTAAAGGAAAAAGAAAACAAAGCAAAACAAAGAAAAATATGATTTTTTGTTGTTTCTTTTAACCTTTTCAAGCAACTAAAATCTCCAAAGAGGTGGTTGTAACATCAGTCTCAAGTAGTTTGATCCTCCCAAAATCTCTATGCCGTCCAATATCATTCCTTGGCCTTTGAATGTGCATGAACTTGTAATAAATGATAATGAAAGGTATAATTTGATTATTTTGCCTTTATATGGCGAGAATGCGCAAAATCAAGAACAGTGAGGGACAATAATCAGACTATTTTTATTGATTAATAACACAGTTATTGGCACCAACCATCAAGCTGATCAATAATTTTTTTTTTTTTTGACAAAGGCGATATAAAATTATACAAATAAAGAGAATAAAACAAGGGATCGGATGGGCAGGACAAAATACTCTGACCAGCAAAACATCCACACCAAGACAAACGAATAGAAGGACATACAATGGTCAATATAAGAAAAGTCATTATTTGCGACGGCTCCATGTTGTCGTAAATACTCTAAATGCCGTCGCAAATATTTATTTGTGACGCTAAGCGATGGCATTTTAGGTAACACAAAATGTTGAGTCGCAAATACCTTTAGCGACGGCATGGGATACTATTTGCGACGGTATGTAAGCCGTCACAAATAGTGCTCGACGGGAGCAATTTTATTTGTGACGGTTTAGATTGTTGTCGCGAATAAGCTTTTGTGAAGATTCCTGCCGTTGCGAATATTATTTCAAAATAAGTGATTTAAAATCGCTGAAGTATTTGCCACGATCCCTGCCGTCGCAAATACTATTTCAAAATAATTGATTTAAAATGGCTGAAATATTTGCAACGGTCCCTGACATCGCAAATACTTTTGAAAATGAAAATTTTTTTTGGGTTCATATTAGAAATGATTTTTGTAATTTGTTATTTACCTTGATAAAATGAACATTTAATATGATCAAAACTACCAAATTGAAACATTCACTAAAACAAAAATGCTTAAATAAATACTTAACAAAATTAATATTTCATTTTAATATATATATCCAAACAAACAAATAAACAAACAATATTGTCTTCCACCAAAATCCAAAATAAAACCAAAGTACATACATAGCATTTCACAAAAAGAATGACCTAAATGAAGAATTCATACAACAAAAGAGAGTTTTTAGTTTATTACAACATAAGCCAATACAAAAAGACCATTCACCTATTCTTTATGAATAACCTGAAAAGAAGAAAATATAAAAATATTAGATATAATTTTAGCCTTAAACATGTTTCTTGCAACCATCAGAACCTCACAAGGGAGATGCAGACAGTTCAGTTGGTCGCTAATGGTGTCAGCTCACCTTCACAGGAAGAAGACACCATCTTGATCAATCAGATTCGTATATGCATACTAGGTATGGAAGTTAGGGAGCACTTTGTGGGGAAAGGGGTTCACTTATTGATTAATGTTCTACTTAATTTAGCAGTTCTCTCGAATGTGGATAGCGAAATATGAGCTTTAAATATGTGAAAGTGAAAAGTAATATTACTTTATGCTATGTTTGGAACTCGAATATATTAAAAAAAAGAAAAAAAAAAGGTAAGGAAAAAGTAAACAACATGAGAGATTTTAAATTCTTAGTTTTTTTTTGGTTATGTTTTTTTACTTTCAACTTTCTCTAATAATCAAATATATGACATAATTTCATATCTTTTTCCTTCATCAAATTCTAAATCCAAACATAAAATAAAGACAAGGCGAAGATTGCTCGCCTGTCAATAATTCAATGAGAATTAGGAATTACAAAAAAACAATTTACATGGATTTCTCATCAAGAATGTTATAAAGGAGTCTTTTATGTTATGCTTGGATCTTAGTTTTGTTGAAGGAGAGGAAATGAAATTACTTAACACTGAATACGCTTAGTTAAAGCATCTTTCATTTTAATTTTCAATAAATATGTTTGTCTTAACATTTTTAAATTAAAGAATTCGGTACTAAAGTATCAGCACTAGAAATTTAGTACTAAATATTTTCAGCACTTGGTTTTTAGTTTTATCAAACGTGCCCTAAAACAATTTTTTTTTTTTTTTGGCGGAGTTCAAGTAATTAACTAAGTTTATCTTAGTTACAGCTCAGGGCATTCTCAAATTTATTGACCTAGATAAAATTCAACTAGGTACCAAACATGCCATTGATGGATTCAATTTTAATAGCTGACAGTTAAATTACAGCTCATATGTCAGGGTTTCAAACCTCGGGCCCTTCGGCCCTTCCCCTTAAATCTATAACTGAAGTTCTTCCTATATCACAAAAACAAAAAGAAGAAGCAATTAATATTCAAATTACCAGAATAGAGCCAGTATGCAAATAATTGGCCCAATGCCATGCAATGTATGTATCACAATATTAGCTCAACTTTTACATATATTCTATCTTTTCTAACACTTTCAAGAAGTTGTGGTTTTGCTTTTCTCCGGAAGTTCTATCCGCACCTCATCAATGGATGAAAGTGTAGCCGGGCTCGGTTCGGCCGGGGTGATTTTGTCATGGTTTTCGTTCATCTGATCAGTTCTTCGGGTGCTACGAGAAGCGAATTCGGCAAGAGAGGGTGTACGGTGATGATAAGAGAGATCCGGCGAAGGGGTTCTGCTGGCTGAGTCACCTTGCCGAGGTGATAGTGAAGATGGCCTTTTCTTCTTCTTATCTCTCACTCCTGCGTGCCATTGCCTTATGACATGCACTGTTTGCTCGGCTAACACCGCACTCTTAAAATGCGTTCCCATCTGTGTACAAAAAAGCGAGCTTAACTCACACTTCATGCACTATATATATATATATTGCAGAGAGAGAGAGAAACAGAAAGAGAGAGGGGGTGTAAACCTGGGTTACAAGAGCATAGAGGGGAAGAGTACTGTAACTGCAAAGGACTTGAACCAGCACCCTAGAAACATCATTGGAAAATTGAAGTGTCAGAATAATAACAAGGAAAATGCTACGCGTTCAGAAAGGAAAAAGTTATTTTTATAAAAAAATTTCGTATAAATTTGCATACAAGGTGATGTAATAGTGACTGTTTTATAATTAAAAATTACTATAGTAGGTGTTTGTTTTGAAGTAAAAGATTTCCACTAAAACACATCATTCTGTATAAAAATTTTGTATGAATTTTTTATTTGTATAATATTACTCATTCAGAAAAATTGTAGAGAAAGTATCATCGGAATGATGTGACAGTGACATTTTTGTAATTAAGAGTCACCTTGACGAGTGATTTGTTTTAAAGTGAATGATTCTCGTTCAACCATATCATTCTGACTATAAATTATGTATGAATATGCATGTGCAAATAATCTGTTTCTAATAAGAAAAATGCATGCACTTAAAAGTTCATTACGCACACATTAGATTATTAGAAGTTCTTAAGAGAAATATCGATAATTAAACACTTTTCATGAGATCAAGATATGACGAAACAAACACCTGAACCTTGAATGGAGAAGAGTAAAAAAAAAAAAGTTAGCACAGAGAGAGAGAGAGAGAGAGAGAGAGAGAGAGAGAGAGTAGGTCTTTGGTTCTTACGTTAATACCACCCTGATAACAATGATCTCTACACGTTCATGGTAACAAGAGTGGAAGCCAAATTGAACCTGAAATAAGCAGAAGGGAAAAAAAATGAACCCAAATAGAAAATATTAGCTTTTGTGGGGCTACAACATGTTCAAGCAGATAAAAGGTGTCCTAAAAATGAAGTACTAAATTCATACCGTGACCCAAACGAAGAAGGCGAACTCAAATGCATTCTGTAAAGAACAAATCAATCAGTTTAATGTTAATTATCAACCGAAAAAGAGTTGTTAAACTTTACTTTTACATCAATCAGGAAAGATTAATTATTACCACAAATAGAACGTAATGTATAAGAGTCAACACGAAATCTGGCCGACCAAACCAGAAGAGATTGTCGTTGGGTTGCACCACAGGGGTTCCTTTAATCACACTGTTGTGATCTTTTAGTTGAAGTGCCATTTTTGCAACGATAACTTCAAGTTTAGTTCCGAGAACTAGCACCATCTACAAATTAACAAAGTGCAAGATAATAAAAATATTATCATACCATAAGTAATTGAAACACTTATCAACATATCTAGTGGAAATAAAAATATTATCTTTTTTTTTGGTTTGTCAGAAGGAATTAGATGGAGGATTGAAGCCAAGAAGGGGATGTGGGAGAGGTGGGTTAAAATTTCTGACCTCTTTAATTAAGGTCAATAACTCTAGGCAACTAAACTAACCTCAGTTGGTTTTGAAACACTTATCAACATATCTAGTGCAAACCTAAATTAAAGAAGATTCTTCAATACTTACAACGAGCGGGAGAAAGGATACCCAGAGGTACACATGCCAACCTGTTTCAATTCGTACCATTTCAATGAATTATTAATGCAAATAGACATAGGAAACGACAAAAAATTACATGTTTCTGTATGCATTATATATATATGCCTATATGTATGAGAAATTCATACTAACCATGCACGTCGACTAGCATGAAGATAACAACCAGGAGCCACATGAAAGGGCTGCCAATATAATGCAAAGCGATTTAGTAATATAAAGACTACAACTGCAATATATAAGTTTGGTAATAATGTGGTGTATTGCAGCATAATGACAATAAATTTTGTTTACCTGATGCCTACCACAACTTTGAAATCATCTTCCAACGATTTTTGTATGTACTTTTGGAAATTGAAGGTGTTGTTTGTCGACAGATGAGCCTACACAAATTTGTAATTAATCATGTTACAAATACGTACTATTATAGTCACGTTTGTATAAGTAAAATTTGAAAAAGGTAACTTAAATTTGGTATCAAGATTGAAATCATTTCCTCGTACTTTCTTTATTTTGATTTGGAGCCATCTTAGAGCTTTGGACATGTTGAGGTTTTGGCCAACTTCTTTAAATGCTTACAAAGAATTTACAGATTTGAATAGCTTTGGAAAATTCTCTTTTTTTTTTTTCGAGTAAAAATAATATTGGTTCTGGAGCTAGCAGAAACCAAAAATGAAAACCTAGGACAAGATACTTACCGCAATGAAACTATGTCGCAAAGTTAGATAGTCAACTTTTGCTACTGAGTGGAAAAATTGCCGGAAGAAACATTTCTGCACAATTTCAGAATCATCCATACACACATAGATGAGAACTACAATTTACTGAAAAGATGACGTATAAATGAAAAAGAAAAACAGGTGGTAGAGTAAATAAGAGTATATTTTTTGGTAAGAGAAAAAGATTAAGAACTCACAATCCACAGCTGAATTGGTGTTGTTGTAAAGCTCATGTGTCGCCGCCCAAATGTTGTTTGCCTCGTAAATCTAAACCGATTCGGATCTGAATGTACGGTTATAAGAAATTGGCATATGGTTAACTTTTCATATTTGAAGTTAGATTGAGGAAATGTGGCGTATGAAATCAAAATATGTGATTATAGAAAATAAAAAAAGAAAATAAATACAAGAACAAGAACATAAACAAAAAACAAAATGAAAATAACATACAAAATCAATGGAGTTTATGCTTCTAAGTAACTACGAAGATAGCAAAATGCTACATTTACTCCCCCGTTATTCAATAAAGTCATTGCAGTAGAGTGGTAACTTTGCTAAAATGGCCTTTAGAACATTAGGAGATTGAATCTTATTCTTGTTGATCATCAATTTTCTCTGCCTTTTCCTAAACTTTCTTTTGATTTGAAGCGGAACATTATGATGATCCATGAATAAATGAGTGAAATTTCTTGGATTTTCCCACTACAATTATCACACGATCAATATATCTAAGGAAAGATCACATAATAGCACATCATTAATGGAATTTCATCGGCACCTAAACCCTAGCAAGTGCCTAAATATAATCCAGAGATATATAAGCCATTGCTTTCATCACCATACATGTACACATATAGATATCTATATGTGGATGATATGGTGCTCAAGAAGGGTGTTGAAGTGAAGGAGGAAATTTTTTAGGTCAACCAAAAATCCTGACTATAAGTTTAAAAGAGCTAACTGGGGACATTTTGATATTGGCCCATGACCTTGGTTTTATCTGCCGAGCCACAGGTCTAAACTTCTAGTCACTAAAGACTTGTTTGTTTGAACTGAAAGTAGAAGTAATAGTAATACTTATGAAGTCTGAGATACGGGACTTGAGGAGAAGCTAACAAGGAGTAAGGAATACGTTACATGCAGTCAGGAGCTAGCGATCAGCCATTTCTCAGTCACAGGTCAAAAGTATGCTAATAAACAAAAATTTCTAGTTCCTAACAAACATCTAAATCCCAGAAGTCCTGTGAAGTGTTGCCTTCATTTACATGCATACATGTAGATAGATATATCTCAAAGTTACGTAGAATGCAGAAACGTTTCCGTACATGCAATGAGAACGTGGTACTTTTAGATTACACTAATAGAATGTAAGATACTTTTATACAAATTTTGTTTTAACAATTAGGCATTCAATACAATACTTTTTTCTTTCAAATTAATCATGAAAAAGCAAATTTCTAGGAGAATTATGAACCCTTTTTTTTGTTTGTGTATTTTGTCATGCTAAAACTCCAATATGCCTAGATTTTAATGTATTATATTTTTCTTTTTTACTCCGGAAATATTTGTGGAAATAAATAAGAAAAGAAAGTGAGATCGTTTTGGACCGATCAAATAAATTTATTATATTTGAATTTATTTATTTTTTGAACAAACTGTAACATGTTTTGAAATGACCGTTTCAATATGTAAATGGCTGACGTATAAGCATTTTACAATAACACTGGCATATCCATTATGTCCAGTAAAAGATGGACCATAATTTGTTTAAATTACTAAAGACTTCTTTTCATGAACTGATAGAAATTTGATCACATGACTTGTGGAGAAAACAACAAGGGGAAAGGACAACGTTACATGGAGTCAGGAACAACAACTGCCATATACGGTCAGATATTGTGGATTGATAATAACATATGATCGTACGTGGCACCACCATTTAATTAATTAAGTACATATTAATGAGAAATAGGATATTATTAACACACACTAAACGATATTTTCGAATGGCGAAAAAGAAGATCGTGATTATGAAATCATACCATGAGCTGCCACGTATTCAACTGTTTGGGTTTCTTTCTCCCAAGCTTTCCAACGCCTCATCTATTTATGAGCAAGCAAGGAAAGAAAGTTAATTTCAAAACTGAAAGCAGAAAGAAAAAAAGATCTAAAGGGGTATTGAAATACAGACTTCGAACTTGAAGAACAGAGCCATGCAGCATAGACAAAATATTATTCTTCAGGTGGGCCTCTTTAACGGGCTCTCTCAAATCAGAGCCGGATTGACTTTGGCCCAGAAAATTTGTTCAGGTAATATTATACGATCAAAAAATTTATATAAAATAATGTGATTGAATACATTCTTTTTACTTTAAAATAAAATGATCAACATGATAATATTTAATTACAAAAAATATTTTCAGTGCATCATTCATTGGGCAGGAGGGTATGCATCGTATGTATCCGTAGATATAATATGTAAGAATTTGGCCATCACAAGTCAATTAAGTCTAGAGGTTTGACTTTGTTTTTACAGGGATCATGTTTTCCAACAGGATGGGAGATTAGCTGATGAGCTAAGGCTCTGGGTCAAATTGTCAAAACAGCAACGGCATCAAGTCAAATGAAAAAAGAAGAAAAAAAAGAAAGCCTTACTCAGCAAACCATAAGGATTATTATCCACAAAAAAAAAAAACCCATAAGGATTTGTAGACTAAAAGTTAGCTCAAAAAGTCAGAAGTCTCTGGAAAGGCCAAAAAGATTTAATATCTCCCAACTACCAAACAGTGTTCCAAAACTGGGTTTTGACTCTCGACTGGTCTCCTTTTGGCAGCATTTTAGTCATCTCAAACTAGCAAGCTACAAACAGCAGTAAAACAACCATTTTACCACATATACATATATAATTCAATTCTGTATATATATTCCAAAATTTATACCTTGGCCCTTCCTAAAGCCATTGTAGCGATACTATACACAATCTGCATAATTGCTAGTACAAGGATGAAGATATTGAGCTGATTGACCCCCTCAATTGATATAAGAGAAGTCATCCCCTGTAAAACAAATACATACATAAAATTATTTGGACTTATAAACATATATTTCATGTACTGTAAAAAAAAATCAAAGGAACGGAGTTAATACCCTAGAACCACAATGATCCGAGGAAGAACTACTCTCTGCCAATTGTCTCTCTTGGTGCGATATATTATCTTCATATGCAGCCCAGTGTTGAAATGTGTCTGCCCATATTTGTTCATATGAACCCAAGGCTTTGGTTGTTTTAGTTTTCGCGCCTTTACGGCACGGAAGCATGGAATCTGCAGCTCTGTTTGATATGCAGATTTTGGAAATGGATCTTTGAGTTACAGCTAGTAGTAGGGACAGAAACCCCATGAGCATCAAAACTGCACCAACCGAATTAAAATTTACAGCATGAATCAAAGCCGTGAAAAGGTTGATCTTGAAATAACAAAAGTAAATAAGTAAAAATGGGAGAAAAATGTAATAAGGGTGCGTTTGGACGCAATGAAAGCTGATTGTCTCATTGTTTGCACTGTTTGCATCAGATCTTTGTTGAAGTAATCAGCTTAGGCTAATTATTATGACCATTAGAAGAAGTCACTCTTCCATGAAGTTGATGCCAAACACACCTTAGAAAAAATTGGGCAGAAATTATTCAAACGAACCTGACTTTAGCTTCTCTACTGCCTCATACAAGGCATTCTTTCGATGTTTCTTTAGCCACTGCATCAAATTACAGTTCCAACACAAACCCAACATAAGTAGAAATCATCCAAACAAAAAAAATATGACAATAAGTCTCTCCTGATCATATAAATAATTATTTTCCCTAGTTGTGCTAGATTTCTACTTCCTGATGATTTTTATCAAACTGTTACTTACATGGCCTAGTAGATGGATCAATTGTTCAACGAGAAGGCCTCCGAAGATGAATATGAAGCAAACAGTTGCCAAAGCCCAAGTCGGTGTTTCTTGCAGAGAGCGAGTAGTACTTGCCGCGGCTGCTGCCGCTCCTCCTCCTCCTTCGACTGCCATACTTTCACCCGTTTTTCTCAGGCGAAAGCTTGATAAGCGTCGGCGGAGAGAGAGGGGTGAGAGATTTAAATAGGGGTTATGCAAAGGAAGAGAAGAACAAGTCTGAAGACATGTTCAAAATCAACATTAATATTCCTATATCGAAGTCCTTAGACTTGGTCTAGCAGTAATGGCTTCATTGATGAGGAGTCCATGCAAATTGCACTAGTGAAGGTCCTAACCGGATATCTCTCTCCCTGCGGTTTGACCTGGAAGTTTATTTTGACTTTTTCTTTTAAATTTATTTTTATAAGTATGGCATGGGAAAAAGTTTACGGTCCAGATACGTACATGGATTGGTGGGACCTTCGACTTTCCTCCCGATTCAGGGTCCACCTAAGCTTCCCCTACAAGTAGGCCTTGGCAAACTGAACTCGAAACTATTAACCCGTCCAATTCCGCCTGGGTTAAATGGGTTCGGGTCTTGCTACCATAATAAATGGGTTGGTTTTGGGTCAATCGTAAAACACTCAGGCATAGATGGGTTTAGACAAGTGATATATTAGACCCATGAGACACCCATTCAAAACACCCATGAGACACAATAACCCCAACCCTCTTTCGGTTGGCAATTAAGGCTCTCAGTCGTCTTCGAATTTTCTCTCGACTCTTCAAGCTCTCTTGCTCATCGTCGGTAATCACATAACATCAGCTCTTTCTTCGTCCTCTTTAAGTCCTTGCATTGCTAGTCCCTGACAAAGAGTTACAGCCGAAGGCTTCCAATCGGAGAACCCTAAGGCTAGAAGGTATTTTTATTGTTAAAGTAGATTTAGCTTTAGATTGTATATATGTGATCATGATATTTCTATTTGAGATGGATGTAAATAAAAAATTTATTCATTTGTGTGAGCAGTGAGTACATGCATTTTTTTGTTAGTTTATTTTTGCTCTCTCTCTCTCTCTCTCTCTCTCTCTATATATATATATATATATTATATGTGTGTGTGCGCGCGCGTGCGCGAATTGAAATATTTGAGGAAGAAGAAATTTTTTTTCATATACAGGAAAAGAATTTTGGCCAAGACCAATGGTATTTGGATTGCCATCTTTGAATGTTGTCTCGAAAAGCATCAAAATTTTAGTCCTAAAAAGATCAGACAATGAATTTCTTTCTCTTTTTACTCAAAAATGAAAACTTATGTCAGTTTTTTTTTTTTTGTTTTGGGTTCTCTGACAGAAAGCTAGGTTGGAGTTTTGGACAGTAATTGTGTTTTGCAGGGGAATGTTTGTTTGATCAATCTCAAATTAGTTTAGTCATTTATGAAATGTTAATTCTTGTCCCTATTCCTATTATGTGTACATTAAGGTACTGAATATATGATCATAATATTATAAGCAGATGATGAACTGTTTGGAACAAAGTTCAAATTAAGTGACTACATTAGGCTACTACTATTTAGTTTAAATGTGTTTATATTTTTCAAGATGGAGGAAAATAGTAATGAGCATATGGACCAAAGTTCTACTACTACTTCAAAACATAATAGGAGATCAACTTCTATAGTGTGGAATGATTTTATAAAGTTGCCTATTAGTATTGATGGGAGACAAAGGGCTCAGTGTAAGAAATGTGCGCAAGAGTACATTGCAGAGTCAAAATCAGGTATCACAAATTTACTACGTCATATTAGTGTTTGCCTTAAACAAGAATCCCATGATCCCCATCATTCCAGTGAATTTGATCAAGCCATGTACCGTGAGAAAATGGCTACGTCAATAATTAGGCATAATTACCCTTTTATGTTTGTGGAACTTGAAGGAATTAGGGATTTGCATTGTTTTCTAAATCCAAATGTAAAATCCATCACAAGAAACACTACAAAGTCTGATGTGTTAAAAGTGTATGAAAGAGAGAAGGAGAAATTGAAATAAGCGTTGGAATCAATTCCAAATCGGATATGTTTGACATCAGACTTGTGGTCCTCTATTACAACTTATGGATATTTGGCTTTTACAGCTCATTATGTTGATGAGGATTGGGTGTTGCAAAAAAAAATCTTGAATTTTTGTCATGTGCCTCCTCCACATAATGGTCAAATTTTGGCTGAAAGAGTAATTCATCTGTTAAAAGAGTCGGACATTGATAAAAAAGTTTTTAGCCTCACCTTGGACAATGCATCATATAATGACGGGTTAGTGGATGTCTTAGAGCGTCATCTCTATTTAACTGATACATTGTTGTGCGATTGTGAGTTCTTTCATATACGTTGTGGTTCAGAAGGGAGAAAAATCAAGTTTGCAGAATACATTTCTCAACTCTCTTTAGGATGTAGTAAAAAGATTAGACAAGATGTCCCCATAAGATGAAACTCAACGTATCACTTGAGTCTGCCCTTATGCACTATCGTGTATTTTATCAGTTGCAGTTGATTGACACGAATTTTAAAACATGCCCATTAGAAGAATAGTGTCTTAGGGTAGAAAAAATAGCGAGGTTTTTAAAACCTTTTTACGAGATTACCACTATTTTCTTAAGATCTAAGTACCCTACTATGACAAACTTGTACTTTCATGGGGTGTGGAAGATGCAATTACTTATTGTGGAAGAGATGCAAAACCAAGATGATGTGATAAGTTCTATGGCAAGAAAAATGAAAGGAAAATTTGATAAGTATTGAGAATGTTACAGTATGGTGTTATCTTTTGTGATAGTACTGGATCCATGTTATAAGCTACAATTTGTTGAATTTTGTTTTAAAAAGCTGAATCTTGTGACATACTTAGAAATGGTGAAAACAATTCATGAAAGGTTGTATTTACTTTTTGAAAAGTATGCGGGGGCCATCCTCCTAGTTCTACATTCAATGTATCATCTATAACATGTGGTACAAGTGGAGGCAATGAAGATGACATACTTGATAAAATAGATGTAAGAGAGAAATTAATTATTTTAGAATATAATGTTGTTTGTTTATATTTAATATTCTAATACACTAGATGCAAAATTTATGTAGGAGTTTAATTTGTTTGAAAGTCAGCAATATAGACGGCAAAGAATTTAGTCACAGTTAGATTTATACTTGGAAGAGCCTAGACTTGATAGGAAACAAAATATAGATTTGGACATCCTTAGTTATTGGAAGACAAATAGTATTCGGTATTCACAACTATCTTTAATGGCACATGATATATTGAGCATTTCTATCACCACTGTTGCTTCAGAGTCTACTTTTAGCATTGGAGGCCGAATTATTGATAAATATGGCTCTTCAATTATGCCAAAAAATATGAAGGTATTATTATGCACTAGAGACTAGTTATACAGTTCAAGAGGTAAGCAAATAGAGTTGTATTTTATTGAGATTATTTGTTCATGTAATTCAAATCAAATTGAAGTTTCTCTAATCTACTTTGTTTTTTTGTTGCTATTATTGAATGTAGTTTCAGAAGTTTCTGATGAAGAGGAAGAACTTGTGGAGGGTTTTGAAATTGTAGTTGCTAGACTTTGAAATGTACTACAATGACCATTTGTAGGTTTTATTGCTTGCCCAAAACTTGCTTCAAATTTATTTTTGAATAACAGTTCTTCCATAATTATATAAGTGTAAGATGATTCATTTCTTTTGTGTTTATTTGGATAGTCAATCTTGGATCAAACAACTAAGTTAGATCAATAAGCATGGTCAATACTTAAATTGTACCAGTCATTTTTATTCCCTCTCACTTCTCAAATAATGATCTTAATATTTTGTAGTATCTATAGGTGGTTTGGTGGCTGTCTCATGCCATACAACTAGAAAAACAAGCAAATCAAATCGGGTAAGTAGAAAGCAGCACATATGAATTTGAAGACTTCCTTATTCATCTCTAGGTATGGGGATCCTCTATTTTTCTCATGCTTATGTGGACAACTTACTCATTGAATGATCATTGATTCTAAGTTCTTCTCACACTATTTTATCTTTTTTATGGAAGTTAGATATCATATTCTTGAATGGAATACAAATGGAGGTTATCTAATTAATCAAATTTTGTATCCCAAGTGTCCCTGCAATGCATTTGGAGAAATTAATGGAAAATCATTTCAATGCCACCTTCTTTGAAGAGAATTTCATTAGCAAAGCAACAATATAAAGGGAGAGATCAATATAAAGGGAGTATTATTTTGAGTAGAGATTAAGCTTGTTTGTATTTGTAGTTATTGAATGTATAGGTTGTTCAAGTTCTTCTGGAACCTTGAGAACATACTCCAATGGAAGAAACCTTGTGTTTTCAAACTATGGAAGAGATCAATATAAATGGAGTATTATTTTGAGTCATTTCTGTCAGAAACTTGAAGTTTCTAGAGAAAATATATGACATTGTTGGTTGTTAACTTTTAGAACTTGGATGGTTTTGATCCCAACAGTTATTTTGATTTAAAAATTTAATAGGGATGATTGTTTGATCAACTTTTAACTTTTATGGCAGTTTTTTTGTTTTGAATTATTTTTTGTTATGATTAGAGCTATTGAATGAAGATCTTTTTTTATTATGAAGGCATAGCCTCTAGTAAGCCACGAAAGGTGGTTTTGTTATTTTTTTTTAATCATGACATGAAAAGGCACAACTCTATTAAAATAAAAAAAAGTCAATTATTAGACAAATGGATCAGATCCGAGTTCATGGGTTTTAGATGATCCATATCCAATCCGCCCATAACTGACCCGCCATGTAAATGGATGGGTTTGGTTTGATCTTTTAAACTTGCAACCCGTTTAGACCCGACCCAAACCTGTTGAAACCCACCTATTTGCCAGGCCTACCTATAAGATAAAACAACTGCAAGTTTATCATTGGCTTTATTGTTACAATGACATGTTACGGTATACTTTTGACTCACCTTAGGGATTGGGCTTTCTGGAATGAGACCTTTGATTACTGTTTTGTCATTAGAGAGAAAAGCTTTTGGTTAGTGCAGTAAATTGATCCATGTCAATGTCTAATTGAGTTTATGGGCCAAATGGTATTTAATTCAGGTTGACGGCTTTTTTATGCAGTTTTATTTTACTAGTCTTTTTCTTTTCTTATTCAGCTTCTTTTTTTTAAAAAATAAAATAATTAAAAAACCTTTTAGAGCTATCTCCAAGACACTCTGTAAAATGACATTTTATTATTATTATTTTAGAAAGCCAAACCTAAAAAATGACTCTTTAATAAGCTTTTTTTTTTTTTTTTTTTTGAAAAGGCTCACTTATGCTTTTTAAATATAGAGAATCAAAAATAATTTTTTAAACTTTAAATATTATTATTTCATAAATTTCTCTATGTTTTCCTCCTCTTTTTGTCCTCTTTTTTAAGAGTGTATCAAAAAATTGATGGACCCCTATTTTATGAAGCAAATACCTTATTTAGCAAGTATGAGACCAATACCATGTGAAAGGAGAAGTATGCACGCATGAAACTCCAAGAGCATTGAATGATTTCTCTATCTTTATGGCCTTTAGTGTTATTTCCATAGCTCTCCCTTCCACATCATGTGAGAAGATTGTGGAAATAATAATTCTCGATATTGAAATGCCTTAAATCAATATCAATTTCATGACTAGGGATGTAAATCCAGTCCGAGACTCATGGGTTGCCTGAACCTGACTTGGGTCTAGTCCAGTCCAAGCTCGAGCACCTTATGGGCGGGCCTAGCCCCTTTTTAGAAGCTTGAGTCCGGTCCAAGCTTGGCCCCCGAGCCCAAGTCCAAGCTTGAGCCTAAACTTGGCCCGAGAGCCCAAGCCCAAGCCCATGAAACCCCCCTCCCTCAAACGGTTCTTTTCCTTTCAAATTCAATTTGATTTTTTTTAAACACTCATCACCCATACCTGTGACCCCTTCTTTTCAAATTCATTTTTCTTAAGCACGTTTATTAATTTTATAAATGTAATTGTATAAATAATTTATCTTAGTTAGTAATTCTTATTAATTATATATAATAATAAATATAAGTATAAAATTTTTTTACATAAGTTCAAAGAAATTAAATATATATAAGCTTATAAATAAATTTCTAGTTTATAGAATAATATTGTATAATTTATTATAACTAAATTTATTAGTCTTAAAAACATAATGCTACAAAAAATTGGGCCAAAGTTCGAGACCCGAGCCCAAGCTTGTGAGTTGGGCTTAAGCATTTTTCTTCACATTTTGACTCGACCCGACCCAAAAAATGACGATAACTTGCAAAGTCCATCCCAAACCCGGTGGACCAAGGCCCGGATCAAACCGATTCGGGCTAGGCCTGCGCCTGGCCTAGCCCAATTAATATCGTATTCATGAGCCTAATGTATATGGTGACTTAATAGGGAGTCCACGCATGAAAGGGATAGAGGATGGCCCACATCGCTCTATAGATGAGTTAGATAGGCCACCCACCTAAAATTTGAGGCCAAGATAATAGAAGTTAAACGTTGGCATGCAAAGCATCCTTGACAATTTTTCCATTTTATAACAAATGGGAGTAGTTTTGAGGTTGTCACAGTAACATTTTATTCTATGGACCCCACATAATAAACAACCATAACCACGTGTGCTAAGAAGTGTAAATTACACTAAACTCTCCTGAGGTCCTAAGAATTAAAACGACACCACTGATAGTTTATGAAATTACACTAAGTTTCCCTATTGGAGTAGTTTACTAACAGCTAATTAGGAGAATTGTAAGTTTACTCTTTCACCGTTTTACATAATCATATTTTATGACAATGTTTTTTTTTTTTGTTGACATGTATAACCAATGAACCTTAAACAAATCACATCCACTTCCCTCTACAATCCAAAAACACATCCAGCACTCCCAGTTCTGCATCATACCACTAATATATGATGACTCCTACCACCCTCCAAAACAATCGAGCCCCTTTCATTCAATTGTTTATGTTATGATCCCCAACCATCAACACGCCAAACTACTTGAAAAATCCACCAGTATTTGTGTTATATAGATCATAGTTACCGGGAAAGTTCATGTGTGGGGGGAAATGCGCTTTCTTTGAAAATGTGTTTTTGATACCGGTACAAAACTCGTTTCGAAAATTTGAAAAAATGTGTCAGAAACGCGAGAAAAATGTTTCGAAAAATCTTGAAAAATGTTTAGAAAATTTGTTGGGATATTTAATGGAAACTCTTGGAAACGCTTCTGAAACTTGAAATATTAATTTTTATACACTTTTTTCCTTTTAAGTCATAACTAAGTATCTATGAAATTATTCGTTTAGGTTTCTACCAAGTTTTCTAAAGGTCTCCACTAAGTTTTTCAAAGGTCTCTACTAAATTTTTCAAAAGTCTCCACTAAGTTTTTTAAAAGTCTTTTTTGAGTTTTGGAAAAGTTTTCTATTAAGTTTCTAATCATTTTCCGCTTCTTGTTTCTCCCTATATTTTTTGGCCACATTTTTCTCTTTCATTTTCTCTTATGTTTTCCGCTTCTGCTTGCCATTATAGTAACTATGACATAAACCATGTCGCCCAAACAGTGCTTAATTATGACTAGAGCAATGTCAAATGAGATAGTCTACATGCAAAAGAGCATGTTGATTCGAAGAAGATGTACAAGATCAATGCGATAATAAATGCCTCGTCTCTAAAGAAGTACCAAAAGACCCAAAAAGCTAGTGGCTGAGAGGGTCTGAGGGGATTGCCGAGCACGACCTGCACTTTAAATCCCTCATGTAAGAGTCTTGGCAACTGTAGTAGTGACAACTATGGCACTGTGTTATTGTCTTTGTTGCGGATAACTTATTCTATGTCATAACTTTTTATCGCACGGTATTGAGAAAAATAAATCATCTGTTTTTCTCTTTTGTGCCAATTTAGAGAAAGAATAAGGGAGTGTTACGTTAAAGAGATGGGAAAAGGAAAGAAGGGAGTAGTGACACGGTGGAGAAAATATTTGGTACAATGATAGTATTATGTCATCATGTTGATGTGGTATAATAAGTTAATAATATATAACTAAATAATCATGTATATTTTAATCATTAAGTGTGTTGAGTTTAAATTTAAATTTTTCTACCTAAAATAAGATGATTAGAATTTTCAACAATTATTTAACTATGTATTATTGACTTGTTGTATCACATCAACATGATGGCGTGATACCACCATTGTATTAAATATTTTCTCGACATGATGACATTGGTGGTTTGGGTTGCCCGCCCGGGGGGGGGGGGCTGATTTGGGAAAAAGAAAGTGGTGGTGGTGGTGGTGGTGGTGGTGGGGATGGGTGGATGCCCATCGCTGCCTACACTGTGGTTGCCAGTTGGAGGTTTGTGGGACTACCAATTGGGTTTTAAGGTGTTATATTGTTGATGTACGTAGGTGAAGGATCGAGTGTCTGGTTGTGGTAGTAAGGGTTGGATTAAGGTTTATTGGGTATGAGCAAATTTGTTTTTCTTTAAAAAATCATATATTTTGTAATTATCTATGGCTATAACTATATTTATATCTACACTATTATAAAGTAAACACTTGAGAGTTTAGTGAAACTTTTACTTTGGTGAGGCAAATTACAATTTCTCAAAATACCCACGCTGACCAGGGCCAGCTCAATGCTATTAGAGGCCTAAGGCGAGAAATTTTGATAAGGCTTTTTATATTTTAAATATTATCGTTAAATTCATTTACAAAAATTATTTTTCTTGTTTTTTGGGATTTAAACATTGCTACGAGTGTAGAATAATTGAACCTGATTTACCTTCATTGATAAAAAGATTGTAGATAAGGAATATAACTTGAATTTGGTACAACTTCGATAGCACGACAATCAATAAATTATAACTGAAAATATCACAAAAATATAATGATAACCACCAAATATTAAAAAAAATAAAATATTAATTTTTAAAGATGTAAAATACAAAGAAAAGTAGTCTTTTATTAATACAAAGGAAGAGTACTAAAGAATGACAACCGGACAAGTTAGTAAAAAAAAACATGTTGTGCAAAAGCAGTCTTATGAATCTACAAGTGTAAAAAGGATAAAATCAAGCAAGTCTCATAATAAATTACAAACTTTCACAGTTTGCCCAAAGATGAATTAAATATAACAATAAAAATAATTACCCCAATAAGATAGGCTGTTTGACGATGAGAAATATGAGATGGATGAGATTGAATAATTTCTTTTCAGGTCGCGCGAGAGAGAGAGAAAAAGTTTTTAGGTTTAAACTTTAGACTTCTTTACATTATGGAGAGACAGTGAGAGAGAATTGTTTAGGGTAGAGCATATTGATCTATCTTATGTCGAAAAAAGTGATAAAATTTATTTATTTATTTATTTACTAAATTGGTTTTTAATTTTTTTTAGCTGGGCAGTTTTTATTAGTGTGTTTTATTTTAGGCTTTTTTCCCCCCTCTCATCTAGAGGCTTTTACAAAAGAAAAAAATGTAAATGTAAAAATTATTTTACATTACAACTATAATATACAATGCTTTAAAAAATTGGGGCCCTAAACACTTGGGGGCTCTAGGTGACTGCCTCATTTGCCTAACAGTAGAGTTAGCTCTGATTCTGATAGTTAGTGTATAGAGTTATTGGGAGTAGTGGGAGTTATGGGCGGTTCATATTTATCTATTTATACTATTATAAAACAAACTCTTTTGGTGAAGCCTTCACTTTGGTAAGGGTTTTTTTTTTTTTTTTTTTTTGTTAACAAAAATGACTTACACCAAGTAGTTTGTCCATTTTACATTTAATGTACGCAAGGGTAATTATATAATACTCACAATTAAACTACTTTTTTAGATTTTATAATCTCTCACTACTTAGTTAATGGTAGAGAAAGCAATTGAGTGTAGTGTAGCACAAGCAAATGATGCGTGCCACCCTTCTAGTACTATTATAAAGAAAACCCTTTGGTGAAATTGGTGAAGCATTTGTAATCAAATTACGTCTAACGATCTCCACGTTTTTTTGTTTTGTAACCAACCATCATTATCTCCAATTTTCTCTCCAATTGCCTAAATTTGTGGTGCCACTCTATCTCTCTCTCTCTCTCTCTCTCTCTCTCTCTCTCTCTCTCAACCGATCTTTATCTCTAGTTACAATTCGTAGATAAAATGATATAGTGCATTATGTGTGCCACATTTCTAGTTATAATAGAGCAAACACATTTGGGTGAAGTTGGTGAGGCTCCAAACACCGTGTGTCACTTTTATGTGCTACCAAGAAGTCCCTAAAAACCAAACAAAATACTAACGTTGTTTGTATATGACAAAATACTAAAATAATAATTTAGATTTTGTAAATACTCACTACTTACTCTCTATTTTTTCTCTCTCACTAGCACAGACTGATCACTCATATATAGGGGACACCCTTCTAGTTTATATAATAGATACATAAGTAAATTTGAATTGTTGATGTCATCTTTTTCTGTTAAACACATTTAGAAAATGTTAACAAAAGGGAGGTCATGGCATGTTGTTAGATAAAATAGAAAGTGTAATGTAACTTCGGAAATCATGGAGGATGATTTTGTAATTGTCAAAAAACCTAGGATATGTATGTCTGCCATGTGGCATCCATTAATTTAAGGTTTATACTATACAACTAAAAAATTTAAACAAAATTTATATACAAAATGATGTAGTTGAATGAAAACTTTTCACTTTAAAACAAAATGTCAATTATGATGGCTCTTAATTATAAAATTAACATCATCACATCATTCTTGTGTGACTTTCTACACAATTTTTTTAGAAGAATAACATTTTTCTTAATTTAATCTCTTTCACAAGTCTTGCCAGAGAGGATCCCTCTACCCTAATAGCCAAATATTTGCTTCTGAAAGTTTATATATACACATTAATCGCAATATCCAAATTAAAGGACATTCTTGTGATAAAAACTATATTTTCTAATTTTCCATCATTAGAAATCCCAATTAAATCCAATCCTGCATGAACAAATACATACTTCTACCTTTTTTTTAAAAATAAAAAATAAAAGTATAAATTAACATGGCTACCAGCTTTGGCTTGAAAATATTATATGTCCAACCTCTGCCCAATTCCATAGGAAGGATAGCCTAATTTCTTTGAGTAAAATGTTGTATGGCAATCCTTCTTCCGTCTTAAAAAAAGAAAAAAAGACTTGTAATATTGTGAGGCAGGATTAATTCACAAATTGTGTAAGACTTTTTAATTAATATTTTACGAAATTCATTGTTGAATTATATATACTTGTATTGTCAATCAGTGATTACAAGGTCCCTAACACTACAAATCAAATTTATGCTATATGATAAAAAATAGGAGCGTATACTCCAAATCTCTCTGACTTGCAACTTAATGGTCTCTACTAATTCTTCCTACTCAATTCTCTGTTGCTGAAAGATTGCATTATTTTTGACTTTCCAAATGTTCCACAGGATTGTGATGAGCATATTTTCCCAAATCAATTTCGTACTTGGAGTCCATTCACTATTTTGCTTAAGCAACTAGGGTGTCAGGGCTGGACTATTATAAGCCCCACCAATTCAGAGACTTACACCAAATGAGCTATATAAATCTTCATGTTAAAAGTAAATGGTTAGTATTTTCAATGACTTTTTGTTTGAATTGTGTTTGGTTTGTAATAGAAAAAGTCACTTAAAAAAGTGGCTTGTTTGCACACACCCTTTTAACAAAAGCCACTAAAAAAAATAGCTACCATCCAAACACCTTTTTTTGTTGAAAAAGCCACTTAAAAAATTGAATTATTAAAACTAGTTTAGCTTATAGCTTATAGCCTTTTTAAGCTTGTGTTCAAACATCCCCTATATATACATGATGTATCTGGTTGTATTGGTGTATTGAATATAGGGGTGGACATTGGTTAGGTCAGATCTATGTTAAAAATAATTACTATCGGGCCTAAAAAGCAAATCCCAAGCCCGCTCATGTAACCATAATTTCTTTCTCTAAAAATAATTTTAAATGACATAAAATCTAATTACATATATATATTAAAATATATAAATATATTATTTTACATATATTTTGGGTTGAGTTGGGCTTCAAACAAAAAATTTTAAACCCACTTATTGACATAATAGTGCCTAAAAAATTCTCTTAGTCTTATAAATAATGGCGAGCTTAAACAGGTTTAAAGCGGCCATCAAGCCATGGCCACCTGTCACGGGTTGCCACCCGTGGCACGTCTGGGGCCGCGAGGGACCTTGGCGTGGGGCATGTCTGAGCATGATTGGCCGGTGGCATGGCAATCTCGTAATTTGTATTTTCCATATTTATTGGATTTATGGATTATGACTCCTCGAGGGGGTAGGATGTTTCTTCCTATCAGTTTGGAGATGGCTCAGAATGCTATTATAAGGGGGGGCATGGTGTTGACTCTACCACCCCCTGGTGCTACCGAAAGGGACAGCATTCCAGTGAGTCCCCCAAGGGAGCGGGCGAGACTTGGGGGCTGGCTGTGGCACGTGGCTGCAGTCCTCATGCTAGTCAAGGGGCTACATGGGCGGCATTGTGCCCGGTGGGGCAGATGTTGGGCATTGGCGTCGAGGATGGGGTTGTGGCATTCGCACCCGCTACACCATAATTATAAAGTGGTGGGGCTTATGTCCATGACGGATTGGACCTCGGTGTGCACACTTGCATGCCGTGTGTCTCGTGTGCACTTGCGCATTGGGTTCATGCTTGTGCACACGGCCGCTTGGTTTGGCTAGCATTGGTGTCGCGGGGCACTATGCTGTGGGCTTAACAGTCGCTATTCGGTGGTGCCTTTCCTTGCGGGCAACCTTGACGCGGGGCGCTAAGAGCTTCAAGGATGGAGGCGTTGTGCCTAACAGGTGATGCTTGGCTGATGCGCGCATGTCTAGTTGCACATGGCCATCTGGCTTGTGTTTCGAGGGACTGGTGCTAAGCACATTGCTTGCCGTGCGTGCACGCATTTGAGTATGGCGTTGCTATCGCCTATAGCTTGGGTTGCCTTATGGCTTGAGCATCAGAGGTCCGTGCTTAAAGAGTTATGCGGGGCATTACGGATGAATCCTGGACAAGCGCATAATCTTATACCTTGGTGTTTGAGTTGGCGGGACTATTGCTTGGTGCATAGTCGCCTCACGGGTGTATTCCGCTGCGTAAGATCATGGCGGGTCGCATTACTGTCACCGTGTGGTGCCCGGCCTGCCAGCCCGTGACACCACCCTTTGTTGAATATGAGCAAACTCCTTGCTGTTGTTGTTCTAAATGGTATTAAAGCCAACTGTACAAAAAATTACTCATGTTCATTGAAAAATCTGACACCCCCTTGGCAAGATTAATTAGTCTACGACTCTTGAGAAAAGGTCATGGGTAGCCCCATTGTTGGAGATACTGCTCTTGAGAAATAAACGAGCACAATTTTTACACACATACTTGACAGTAACACTACCATCCAAGTAAATAACTCATCTACAAAATTTGGCATGAAAAATTTAGAGGAAATAATAACCAACTCTAAATTAGGTGGCTTTGTGGTTGGCTTGTTTTCATGCTAATTATTAGATTTCAAGTTCGATTTCTTTTTACGCCTCCTTGTGGTTAACTATCATGCATGTTATGCATAAAATTTATATGGTTCATGAACGGGTAAAATTGCATGGGTTCAAGTTAAATATCCTGCAACAAAAAAAAAAAAATCCTAATTTTTTTTAACTCAGCTCCTTGGTTAACAAGCCAGTAGTGGGTCCATTTAGGGAGACAAATCGTATCCCCATGATTACAAGCATGCAGCTGGGTCATCTCAAGCTCAATTAGGTGCTTTTACGAAAGTTCCTGTCATGAAATACCAACAAACCTTAAAAACCATGGTTATACCGTTATAGAACATTGATCATATATGAATGGGTTGTAGCATTTCTCTATTGTTTGTCAATCATAGTAAGAAGAAAAAAAAGAAAACGAATGAGCTCCAAATTAAGCAAAATCTGTAAAACAAAATTGGACATTGAACTTAAACTAACTTGGTTAGATAGTACTCAAAACCTGTATTTAATTAACTCAATCACCTGTTAGAAAAACTCTCTTGACGGGTGAACTTTTTTTCCCCCTTCTTTTTCTCGACTTCAATTACTAAATTAAGGGTTGGAGAACTATCAAGATATCCCCATATTTGGAGGTTCGTGGCCTGTGGTGGTGGTTTGGAGGAGTAGAATGGGATAATGTTGGGATGATAATAGGCTTATAAGATAACTCCATCTCCACCATGGTAATCCAAATAAGTTGGCAAAGGGCATACCTACAAAGACAATTCATGAAGTCAATGTTCTCAGTGCCAGACATTGGAGAAACTGTGATCTCTCTCCCATGTGATGTGATCAATGTTTGTCAAGAGTGAAAAATCAAAAAGAAAAAGAAAACAAAGCAAAAAAAAGAAAAATATGATTTTTTTTTTTTGTTTCTTTTAACCTTTTCAAGCAACTAAAATCTCCGAAGAGGTGGTTGTAACATCAGTCTCAAGTAGTTTGATCCTCCCAAAATCTCTATGCCGTCCAATATCATTCCTTGGCCTTTGAATGTGCATGAACTTGGAATAAATGATAATGGAATAATGACGGTATAATTTGATTATTTTGCCTTTATATGGCGAGAATGCGCAAAATCAAGTACAGTGAGAAACAATAATCAGACTATTTTTATTGATTAATAACACAGTTATCGGCACCAACCATCAAGCTAATCAACAATTTTTTTTTAAATTAATGTTCTTACCACCAAAACATCCACACCAAGACAAACGAACAGAAAGACATACAATGGTTCTCACAATCTGATGAGAATCCACCAAAAAAACTGCTAATTACTAGCTGCTAACAAACATCACGAATAAGGGGAGAAGAAAACTAAACTCTAATCCATCTTACTCCCTGTAAAGAGTATAAAACATCATTGGCATTTTCCTCATACATAATATCTATTATCTCCATCAAACATATTCAGCCCAGTTGTCCAACTCTAATTACATCTACATTAATGGGTCGACATGCATTTGATAATATTGAGTGGTGTGGGTCTCCTAACATCAGCTGTGTTTTGTCGTATTTATTTTGATTCCAAGACAACATTGTTGGTGCATGTGCTAGCTTTGTATGGCTTTGGCCTGGTTTGAAAATATATGTGCCCCTTTTGTTCAAATACCAAAAAGGAAAATTGTAACGGTACCCAAAGGTAAAACATAAAAACTTATCAAAATAAAACCGACGATGATACTTTTGCATTCAAGAGATAACAAGATGACCGTTTTGCTTTTAAAGTGAAAGGATCCAAGACTCCAAGTCAGTCAATCATTTTATAGAAAAATTTTGTCCAATTTTTCTTTTATATACAACATTATGTATATCTCCAGGGCATGAGTTCTGTCACTGCCTAATGTCTAGGGTTTAGCCTTAAACATGTTTCTTGCAACATCAAAATCTCATAAGGGAGATGCAGACAGTTCAGTTAGTCGCTAATGGTGTCAGCTCACCTTCATAGGAAGAAGACATCATCTTGACCAATCAGATTCGTATATGCATACTGGGTATGGAAGTTAGGGAGCACTTTGTGGGGAAAGGGGTTCACTTATTGATTAATGTTCCACTTAATTTAGCTGTTCTCTCTGAATCGCTCCCAAAGATGATGTGAATTTGTGGTTCCCCGCAAGAGAACGAGTGTCGCGATTAAAGTATAAACCGGTAGTATCCAGTATCGTTCTCTCCCAAAGGACCAAGCCAAATATAGGTGTCATATAGACAAACAACCAACAATTTGATTCGAATTAGAAATTCACTTAAGTAAATTGAAAATATCTACAAAGAAGACCGAAAATATGTTGATGATGAGAGAGTTGTAATTACAGATTTGACTAATCACACTAAGTATGAAGAACAATTCTATCTAAATTTGAAAATAATTAACGGAAAGCTTGAATGCAATTGTTTCAATCCACCAGTTCCCTACAAGGTCTTTAATGGAGATTTGTATAACTCAAGTCAATGCTCACTCCATGGATCCTTGACTCGGAGGATTTCAACTATAGAAACTCGAATTCATGTTCAAGTGAGTGTAGATTGATGTTCAATTGCAGGAATGATAGAGACAAACCTTCAATTGTGCAATTCCTATACCAATTAGATGATTGTGCATAGCAATTACCAAAATAGATTATGAATCTAAGTGTTCTATGGATCTACAACTCAATTGAAATGAATTTGAAAAAAATATAAGATAGATCATTAAAGTTTTTTTACCTTCATCGAAACCCTTGAAGATCCTTGGTAGATCTCCACAATTACATCCAAAAGATGCTTAGTTACTTGAATCCATAAGGTAGAATGTAGAGAATTGTAAATCTATCATTAATTGGAGAACAAATTAATGTTTGCTTATAAGGAAAGTAAAAGAAAATGAAGGAAAATATAAAGAAAACTAACTTTCTCTCTCTAAAATTCGTACTAACTGTAAATCTGATATAAAATGGTGATAGATACAAAAAATCCTATCACTTTCTGGAGATATAGCAGTGAAAACTAAGCAGGAAGTGTCGGTATCGTACGTATGGTACTATTCATAGTACGTATGGTTAACATACCTTACGTACGGTGGACCTTATGCTAAATCGACCTTTGTGAATTTCAAAAAACTTTTGCAGGCGTCCGTACGTACGGTACTTCTAACCGTATGTACGGTCAACACAAATTTTTTGCTTTAAGTCTCCTTTTCTTCACTCAAAACCTGCAAAATACCCATAAACACTTATTAGAACAATTATTATACTAAAATGAGACATATATACACCCTAATTGGACTAACAATAACTATTTAGGGACTTTAGATTACACTTTTAGAGTGTAATTACCACCCCTCACCTAGTTTTTGCTAGTTCCTGACAAAATGAGAAGAATAAAACAAATATGTACAAAAAAAAGATAATTTCCACTTTCGTGGAGTCTCGGATGCATTTAGCATATGTATCAAATCTTGAACCCCTAGGTTGCCCCTAGTAGACGAGTGGTATCTCGTGAGGGCTTACAGTGATGACACCCACAAACATCGCCTTATAATCAACAATCTTAGATGTAGAACGATACAGGAGAAATGCATGAAGGTATATCACATCACTCAAAACACTGTATCTCTACTTTCAATACAAACAAGATGAGTCTATGAAGACATTATGACAAAATTCATGAGTGTGTATGTGGTAGGATCATACATGGTAGTTTATAATGCTTTACTTCACAACAACAACCTTAAAGTCTCAATCCAAACATTCTCCGGGCATACACTCAAAGAGTAATCGAACACATAGTTTATCTCACTTGCTGCTCATAATAAAATAGTAAGTGTTCAAGCCATACAAAAGTGCAAACCAAACTAAGAAAGACGATATAATGTGAGCGTATCAACTTAGCATGACTTCATAGAAGAATTCTTATGGCATAGATATCAATTAAGCATAATGTGCAAATAATGTCTTACGTTCCATCAAGTCTTCAATTGAAGATTATGCTTTGGATCATAAAGGATTTTGTAAGAGAAAGCAAAGAGGTATCAAGGTATGGTAAGAAGGAAAGAATGGGTGTAAAGACGCAAAACATGTGTGATTAAGACATGTATGCTCATTAAAAGACATTATTCTTTTCTAACTTTCAACTTGTACAATATCAACTTCACCTCTCTTTGAGATTTCAACTCCCTTCATCTATCAATCATTCTTGTTTCTTTTCCACTTTCTTATATGCTTTTAATTTTGACACATGTATTATACTCTTTTCTTTCTCTTTTTTTTTTCAAAAGAATGGGAACACTTTTCATTTGCCACTAATGATTTTTTTTCTTTTTCTTTTTCTCTCTTTTTTTCTTTTCTCATCTCTTTTTCCATGAGACTTAGAAATGCATTACAAAGGGTGTAAAGATGTGGTGACAAAGAGAAGAAAATATCAATAAAACTTGATGGCTCAAAGTGAACAAAGAGAGCCTAAAAATCATTTTCAAAGCAAGTATTGTGTATATAGATCTTGATAGAATGCAAGTGCCAATCAATGCAAATCAATATCAAACCAACAAACCAAACACAAGTATAATGAAGTCATTTGTAAATAAAAGAACTTAATACGAATTCACTCGAGTAAGTGTAAAAATCTCTCCAATGAAGCAATAGGCTCTACTCTCACCAGGTAATGATCTTCATACAATTAGGTCATAGATGTAAAGGTTAGTAATGTAAAACTCCTTAATATTATCCGTGCTTGTAAATGCAATCATCTCATCATAATGAAGTCAAAACCATATCGTGTTTATATTGAAATCAAAGAAGAACAACGCTTATCATATTGTGATCGTGCCCCATACTAGTCCCTAATCATTCATGAATCCTAAATTGAATCTCATAAGATATGCTATGGTCCCTCATGTGAAGAATCAACACATCCATTATGAATAAGAAAGGTCAATCGATAGATCACTAATGGATGCTAACAATGGGAAGCACATAGTGAGAGAAGCCATACAATACCGTCAACCTCTTACCATCATATAACAAATAAAAATGAATCATCCACTAACTTATATCTGAAAAATAACCTGTGTATACAAGAGGTCGACATACACCGAAAGAAATACATCATATAAAACTCAAAAAAGGCATGTAATCATATGAAACTGAAACAGGCTACATCCAAAATGCCATAGTGTTTTCGATACATCAATAAATGAAATGTATGCATGGGACGTACATGAGATGAAATACATGAGATACTATCTAAACCCTAGCCTATCGAAGTTCGAAATGATCATCATCCTGAAAATCATGCCCTCCTTGAGATGCAGGATCTGAAGTACCAACAGTTAAGTTAGGAAAATCAGGCTCCTCATCCTCCCAAAGTCTGGCCAAGATGCTAGTCAACATCTAACTCTGACGTGTCTGCTCCTGTCGAATCTCATCTTGAAATTTGGTCTGAGAGGCCTGAAGCTTCGAAATCTGAGTGCCCAAAGCTGTCTATAAAGCAGTGATTTGTGTTGCCTGTGCAGTCTCTAGAGTCACACACCTCTGACTGAGCTCGGTATGGGTTGTTTGAAAACCCGCAACAATATGCTGCGTCAACTAAATGGTCGTGGTCTGCCACTCAATATGCGCATGCCTGTAAGGCTGGACTAGCTTGACCCTGCTGCGGCTTAGCCTCGGCTTGTGGCTGTTATTGGGCCAGCTTCTGGGCCTGAACAAGAGCCTCAGCCCGTCTCTAAATACCAGCCAATTGACTCGTAGCCTTGTTCTGAGTAAACAGGGTAATCAGTACAAGTACTGGAGCTAAAGGAGTGTCATCTGGAACTGTTACTTCGACACGTGCAATCAACTCAGTAATGATGCCATTGAAAGGCAATGCACCCTGCGGCTTCGTCGAAGCCGCTGACTCATAGAAAGCTCCAAACATGTAACGAGGAAGATCAATGGTCTTACTCATCCCTAAGGCATAAAGTAACTGGCCCCTACGTCTACTCACCTCTCCACGACACCCTAACGGAAAGATCGAATTGTAAGTGAAAACGAACATCGAGGCATACCTAGGAGCAAGGAGTTTCTTCTCAATTTGAGAAGAAATCCACTGGGAACCAGGCTGGAAAATCTCGGCGACCATCACCTCGTGATCAACCTCACCCTGCTGGGCCAACTCAATGCTGGGTCATAAACTCGGGGGAGACTAAAAAACTCTACAAAAGTGGTTGGGGTGATGGTAATGGTCTTACCCTTAACTATGGAAACTACGCACTCATCCCCCGCAACATCCAAAAGTGATTGGATGTTGGCCATCAGCTCGGCAACCAGCCTAGTCCTATACTGGCCACTGTACTGTGCCAACCGAAGCCAACTGCGAGCCTCAAACATCTTTCTCCAAAAATACGGCTCACCCTCAAAGTGCTCGAGACTCATCGCTCTCTCCTGCACTGGACCTCTCAGGCTAAAGATCTGGTTATAGCACTGATGAGCGTTCCGGTCAGTAAACTGGGAAGCATCATAAGTGGTGGGGGTCCTACGGGCCTTCTTGGTTTGTGGAGTGATTCGCTCCAAAATGTACGTTGATTTTGAGCACCCTGCAAGATTCACTGGTGTCGACCGAAGTAAAAACTGGTAAGCACCGGTATCGTTCTCCCAAAGGAATCGACCAAATATAGGTGTTGCAAAAGGACAATACAACCAAAAATATGGGATAAGTTAGTGAATTGCTTAACAAATTGGAACTAAACTAAAAATAGGACCGAAAATTCTTGTATGATGAGAGGTTGAAAACTACTTGAACTATGCTAATTACACCTAGAATTGAAAGCAATTATACTAAATTTGAAACAATTAATAAAGGTCTTGGATACAATTGATCCAATCTACCAATTTTCTGCAAGTGTCTCGATAGAGGGTTTGATTACTTAAATTAAGGATTCACTCCGCGAAACCTTAATTTGGAACATTTTGACTATATAAGCGGGAATTCATACTCAATTGGTTGTAATTGATGATCAATTACTAAGATTCTTAGATGCAAATCTTAATTTGTGCAATACCTATACCAATTTAGGAATTGTGCATAAAAATTACCAAAAGCGATTATGAATCCAAGTTTTCTAAGGGATTACAACACAATTGATATGAATTTGAAGAATTCAAGAGATGAATCATTGAAGTGTATATACCTTCATTGAAGACCTTGAAGATCCTTGGTAGATCTTTACAATTGCATCCAAGGAAGAGTCTAGCTACTTGATTCCATAGAAAAAAAAATGAAGAATTGAAGACTTCTCATTGATTTGATGAAGAAAATAGGGTTTGTTTACAAAGAAAAGCTAAGAAAATGCAAGAAAATACAAAACAAACCCATTTTCTCTTTCTACAATACATACTAACAAAAAATCTATCCTAAAAATGAAGTTAGATACAAAAATCGCGTCATTTCCTAAAGATATAGCTGAAAAATACGCACAGGGAGCGCCGGGACCGTACATACGATCCAAAATACTGTATGTACGGACTTCAAACGGTGCCAAATACGCTGAATACAGCTTTCTGAAGTTTGGAATTTTGGCAGACCGTACGTATGGTACTGTTCACCGTACGTACGGTTGAACCACCGTACATATGATAAGCTATCATACTTACGATCAGCTTATTTTGATAGATTTTCAAAAGTTATGTGAAATCGATATATTATAGATTCCGGTAGCCTTTTTGGTTTGGGAGATATGGCCATTCAAAGTTTCAGCTCTGCGTGCTTCAACTGGTTGTACCACCACAGCTTTAACAGCTTGTACCTTAACAGCATCGTCTTGAAAAACACATTCTCCTTTCATCCGAAATGCATCCGAAACCCCTCACATTAAGCTCAAAACCTATAAAAAGCAAAAGAACTTAGTTAATACTAAAATCTACTTAAAGAAGCATATAAACTCCTAAACTACGGATAACAATTGGCAAATTAAGGTGTTATAATTGCACTTTTAGAGTGCAATCACACCCCCCAACTTATTTTTTACTAGTCCCTAGCAAAATATTAAAACTAAAGCAAGTATTTACAAATGATAATCTCTACTTTCGTGGGAGTCCCGAATGCATTTAGCGTATGCATCAAGCCTTTGAACCCCTAGGTTGCCCTACTAGACAAGTGGTGTCTCGTGAGGGTTTCCATTGATGATACCCACAAACATCCCTTCATAAGTTGCAATATTTAGACAAGATTAAAGAACTACAACTAATCAAACTTTAATCAATGCATTCCACTCTCACTTCTTAACACTTACAAGATCATGCCACACGCCATGCAAAAGAGAGGATTAAGTGAGTGTGTAAAATATCATGATGAAAAGTTCAATTCGAAACATCTCTAAACATAAGTCCATCTTTTAAAGCTTTGATCCAAACCTCACTAGGAATACACTTTCAATTAAAAGACTCACATGGTTCTCACAATGGTATGTTCAACAATGGAGTAAATGTAAAGAGACACATCAAGTGAACATACCAATAACAAAAACTGAAAAGATAGAAGTGTATTGACTTTAGCATAACTCCATAAAAGAATGTTCATAGTTAGGAATTGATTCAAAGATATTGACAAAATATAGCTTATTTTTTATTGAAAATTTCAATCAAATACAACTTGGATCAGTAATCCATGTAAAGGTGGAAATAGCAATGTAGAAGAGGTGAAGGGTGAGTGTAAAGAGATAGTAAATGGTCATATCATGTGTGATCAAGACATGAAATGATAAATGCAAAGCAACTACAACTCTTTCTCTTTTTAATCATTTGATACACTCTTCTTTACTTATTGCCCTTCTTCGAAATATTTTCACATCAATTTATTTATTTTTTTTTCTTTTTTCTTTTTTCTTTTTTTGTTGTCTCGAACTCTTTTTTTATTCTTTTATTCTTTTATTTCATTATCCCCTTTTTTTTTTTTCAACATCTACTTTTTTTATACTTCAAGATGCAATTTTTGAATTGAAATTCCCAAATCGATCCCTCTCTCTTTCTCTCTCTCTCTCTCTCTCTCTCTCTCTCTTTTCAATTTTAGTAATGAAGCAACACTCTCTTTTCTCACATAGGCATCCCTTTGTGAAACAAGAGAAGAAATTACTTTGCATTTTTCAAATAATAAAAGCAAATAATCAATAAGGGTCAAGAAAAATGTATGGTTTGGCAATGGAAGACTAATGGCTATCAAGAAGAATATGGTATAAGATCATTTCCAAAGTTGTACAATCGAAGCATTTCATAGAATACAAGTATCAATATTAAGATCAAAACTCAACTCATGAACCAAATACAAACATAATGAAGTTATCGAATTAAATGAGAGTGAAGAATCTATCCTTGAGTAAATGTAAACGCTCCAAAAGGCGATAAATGATCTAAAGCTCACATGGTAATAATCTCCACTAATATAAAGATGAACATGCTAGAGGTAGTAAAAATTGATGTTCGTCATCATAATTGTGGACAATAAAATGGTCCCCTCTACTTAAGCATGAATGAAGCACAATCTATAAAGAGATCAAGTATAGAGAGATAATGCATCAATCTTAGCAAAATAAAAGCACATGTTCCTCTCTTCTCATCTCAAATAGCACTCTCTCAAGTCATGTCATGGTACTTGGAAACAAAGAGTCAACACATCCACCATGCAAACTAGACATCAATATAGAAGAGTATAGAAAGAATGTGCTAGACTGTAAAAGGAAATGATACTAAGACCATAAGATACTTTAACCTCTTACCACGATCCCAAGTAGTTGAAAGATCATTATTCAATGAAATACCTAAGAGGAATCAATATACCACAAAGAGATTGAAGTGTAACAAAAAATATATATGTAATCTAAACTCTACCTCTAACTAAAGGAAATCATGAATTTTGTTTTTTTTTTTTTTTTTTATAGAAGAGGGAGCAACACAAATAAACCAAACCAAAGTGTAAAATCAAGGAAACAAAAACATAAATAGAAGTAAAATCTCTACTCTCCCCCCTAACTAGAAGGATGCATTGTCCTCAATGCATGAAGACAAGACATGGAATGACATGAAAAGATGAAGGAAGAGGAGTTAGGGTGCCGAATGCACCCCCCCAACGAGGCTGAAAAATAAACTAAGAAAATAAAGAAACAAAAATAACTACTCCTACTCCTACAGGACTTGAAAAGAAGATCACCTAATACCACAAAGTGGAAATTTGTCAACATCCCACACATCAACGCATGCAACTTGTAAAGGGTTCAAACACACATAAGAATAGACAACGGTAACCCATTTGATGAACTCAATAATAGAACATGTAAGCACACAAAGGTAAAAAGTGTCATGATATGTAAAAAATGCAAAATGATTATGCACGAAAATGCCAATGAAGCTCATGCTATTAGGCAATTGGCCATCCCTTTCTTTTTGTTGGTCGGCAATGGGAAGGATGATTGGCTCTAATGTTGGGGCATGGAGATCCAACAGCTCCGGAGGTATAGGACTAGGTACTAGAGGTAGAAATGTATGAATTTCATGACCTATAGATATGATAGGAATGACCTCTAGACCAATATTATCCTCTTTAACGTGCACATCCCTAATATTTGAGAGACCAAAATCCTCACTCTTCTCTTCTTGTTTGGAGTCCTCAATCTCGAACTCCTCTCTCTCAAGTTGTTTGCCTATGTGAAAGGTAGTTGATTTGAAAAGCGGGGGTTCAAGCTTCCAAGGAGTTGGTGTACTAAGACTAAATTCTAGAGGGTTAAGGGTAGAGGTCGCTTAACCCTCTAACATGGCGGACACATTCTCTAAAATAACAACATCCGTATTCACTTGAACATCCCCAACATCAAAAGGTTCAAGACCTTTATCAAAGGCAATTGGTCTCTCTAGAGGGTCCACAATATGCACTTCATCATTTTTGACCTTCTTGGACTCCTCTTCTCTCTCACTAGTTCCTTTATCACCCTCTTTCTCATTCTTGTCTTGCTTAACCTTAATCATAGGCTCCTCTTTCTTGGGTTTCGCATCACTAATGAGATGTTCAACAACTTCTTCACTCACCGTAAGAACTTCTTCCCTGGACTCACACTCTTGGGGAAAGGTGATGTGTTCGATGATGTCCTCACTCTTGAGGGTAAAGATGGGATGAATTTGCTCAATTGAATGGAAGGTGAGATTGGACTCACTTGCAACCTTATTTGGCTCCTCTTTTCTCTTATTATTTTCCTCTCCCCTAGGCTCACTCTCCTCTTTCTTAGGGTCCTCAATCTTAGACTCCTCTTCACTCTCACTAGATTTTTCATCCTTAGAGACATTTTCAATAATGTCCTCACTTACCTTAAGAATGTCTTCCTTAGACTCAAAGGCTTGAGGAAAGGAGGTTTGATCAATGGTGATGCTCTCATTCCCAAGGTTAGTGATAGGGTGGATGTGCTCAATTGGATGGACTTGCTCTTGGTGAATAGTTAGATTAGACTCACTTCCAAGCATTTGTTCATGAGAATTAGGTTGAAGTTGAGTGAAAATCTCTTCCCCCTCTTGAACACCTAAGGTTTGCATTAATAGGGCTAATTGACCCTTAATATCATCAAGAAGTTGAACTTTGTGTTTAAGGCCTTTGTTTATCCTAGGGTTAACACCATTTTGCATTTGCATGAATGGTTGTAAGGTGTCTTCTAGTGTATCCTCGAGAATGAACTCTATTGTGCCATTGTGGTGGGGGTAAGAATTAGGATGGGCTTCACTAAAGTTCTCATGATAAGGATAAATTGTTGGTAGAGGTGATGCATAGTAATAGTCAAAAGACTCTTAGTAGGATTGAGGTGAGTCGAGATAATTATGTGAATATATGCTCTCATGTCCCCTACCAAGGTTGGATTGATTACACGACCCGAGATTGGGAGGTGGGCTAGGAGGCTGCCTTTGGCCATTGGCTTGAAGACACTTTCTAAAAGACATGTTGGATTGTTCTTGATTTCTCATTACATTAGCTTGAATATAGTCTCTAAGAGACTGACATGGAGGAGAGTCTACACCACCATTCTCAATCCATTGAGAATAGTAGTCCATTGTGCCTTTGCTAATGTAGTGAGATGGTGATGTGTGTGAAAATGAGCCACCAAACATAATGAAGCGCATAATAGAAGATCAATGCAATGTACAAACAAATTGGCAATCCGCGCCTCAACAAATCAATTCACAATTCCCTTCCACCAATTTGCCTTTCAAACCCTCCAATCTCCACTTAAATGTACCACCAATTTGCAATTCAATTCAATTCAAACCAACCGAAACCTCCAATCTCCTTAGGCAATAACAATGCCACCAATAAGCATATAGTACACAAGCCTATCCACCAATTACTATCCACCTATTGAGTTCTCAATGCAATGAAAAATTCTACACTAATCAAACAAAAATAATCCTAAAATAAAAGAGAAAACAAAAAATTAAAATCTATCATGCTATCACACAAAAGGGTGGAACGAAGTTGCCCATGGCCTTCGCCGAAGGTTCCTCCGTCGAGGGTGAGTGATCAACTCCCACCTGTTTAGTTTTCTTTTTCTCCTTTATTTGCTATTTTTGTATTTTTTTTATATAAAATTTGCCAAGTGCTTCTCTAATCCGCAACTTGTTGGTGTTCGCCTTATGCTTTCAATTCCCCGGTAACGGCGCCAAAACTTGATTCGCTCTCAAATGTAAGTTGATTTTGATTCACAGGTGGCGATCGAAGTAAAAATTGGTAAGCACCAGTATTGTTCTTCCAAAGGAATCGACCAACTATAGGTGTTGCAAAAGGACAATACAACCAAACAAATGTGATGAATTAGTGAATCGCTTAACAAATCGAAACTAAACTAAAAATAGCACTGAAAATTTTTGTATGGTGAGAGGTTGAAAACTACTTGAACTATGCTAATTACACCTAGAATTGAAAGCAATTATACTAAATTTGAAACCATTAATAAAGATCTTGGATACAATCGATCCAATCTACCAATTTTCTACAAGTGTCTCAATGGAGGGTTTGATTACTAAAATTAAGGATTCACTCCGTGGACTCTTAATTCAGAAGATTTAGACTATATAAGCGGGGATTCATGCTCAATTGGTTGTAATTGATGATCAATTGCTAAGATTCTTAGATGCAAATCTTAATTTGTGCAATACCTATACCAATTTAGGAATTGTGCATAGAAATTACTAAAAGCGATTATGAATCCAAGTGTTCTAAGGGATTACAACACAGTTGATATGAATTTAAAGAATTCAAGAGATGAATCATTGAAGTGTATATACCTTCATTGAAGACCTTGAAGATCCTTGGTAGATCTTCACAATTGCATCCAAGGAAGAGTCTAGTTACTTGATTCCATAGAAAAAAACATGAAGAATTGAAGATTTCTTACTGATTTGATGAAGAAAATAGTGTTTGTTTACAAAGAAAAGCTAAGAAAATGCAAGAAAATACAAAACAAACCCACTTTCTCTTTCTACAATACGTACTAACAGAAAATCTATCCTAAAAAAGAAGTTAGATACAAAAATCGCGTCATTTCCTGAAGATATAGCTAAAAAATATGCACAGGGGGCGCTGGGACTATACGTACGGATCGTACGTACGGTGCCAAATACGCTGAATACAGCCTTCTGAAGTTTGAAATTTTGGCAGACCGTACGTATGGTGAATAGTACCGTACGTACGGGTTGAACCACCATACGTACGATTGGCTTTCACCGTACGTACGGTAAGCCACTGTACGTATGGTAAGCCACCGTATGTACGGTCAGGTTATTTTGATAGATTTGCAAAAGTTATATAAAATCGATATATTACGGATTCCGGTAGCCTTTTTGGTTTGGGAGATATGGCCCTCCAAAGTTTCAGCTCTATGTGCTTCAACTGGTTGTACCACAGCTTTAGCAGCTTGTACTTTGACAGCATTGTCTTGAAAAATACATTCTCCTTTCATCCGAAATGCCCGCAAAACCCCTCACATTAAGCTCAAAACCTATAAAAAGCAAAATAACTTAGTTAATACTAAAATCTACTTAAAGAAGCATATAAACTCCTAAACTAAGGTTAACAATTGGCAAATTAAGGTGTTATAATTGCACTTTTGGAGTGTAATCATGGAGGCATCTACGCTAACTAATTAGCGAAAGTAACTAAACTGGAATGAAACTAAAAAGAAAGACAAGGAAATGAAAAAGAAAGGCTCAAGGACTACTTAAAGGTAGACTGACGACGGGTGCAAACAAGTAGGACTAAGGCTAGAAATCAGCAGGGCTCTGCTGCGAGCTCAAAACACTCCCTCACTCATCCTCACTAAGTCAGCTTGGAGTCGACTCAGTTTAGAAATGAGTTAACATTTGAAAATGGGGGTTTATATAGAAAAATAGGGTTACCATACGTACGGTGGGTAAGTGCGTACGTACGATGTCGAAAGGGTTAGCGTACGCGCGCAAAGGAGCCGGGACCATACGTATGCACTTACAACTGTACGTACGGTCAAGGGAAAATGTGAACCAATAGCCAATAGAAACATGCCACGTCAGCGTATGCCCAGTGGGCTAATTGTACGCACACTTCACCACTGTATGTATGGTTAGCCTACTGTATGCACGGTAAAAAAGAAAGCATACAAACCCATAAAATTGATCTACTCTACACGAAAATGAAAAAAAAAACTAGAAAAAAAGGGGCAAAAAATAGCAAAAAACAGGGGAGAATGCTCTTCCATCGACCGTCACCCCCCACCTAGAACAATGCATTGTCCTCAATGTATAACAACAAGTAACAAAAGGAAGAACCAAGGCGAAACAAGAGTGATTACGCAACCCATCATTACATTAAAACAACTAAACCGAACTATACAACGCCAAATATGGCATGAAAAACAAGAAAACAAGAAACCAAGGACCCCTACAAAAGAAGTCCGAAACATGCCAACCTATGTCTCTAACTATCACCCGGCGGGGCAAGTGAGCCTACTTCTTAGAAGTTTTGGAACCGGAGGATGCGTCGGCATCCTTCGTGGTTGGTTCTGAAGATGATTGAGACGACTAGTCAAGGAGATGAGAGGCCACCACACAAGCAACAGTGACGGTGTTATCCTTGGGAAGCCGGGACAATGAAGTGCAAGTGTAGGCTCGCAAGAACGTGGTGTACTTCGGATCCTCCAACTCATCAGAACTCGAGGCTCGGAAACACTCTTGTTTGCCATAGCAGTCTCCTTGGATGCCATGGAATGGAAGGAATGCCAAAGGGAAACCAATGCAAAAATATGGTAAGGAAGGGAGGGAAGTGAAGCATGAAAACTATAGCAGGGAGCCCCCTTTAAAGGCTCAAGGTATCACATGTAAGAGAATCAAATGAGTGATATGAAAGGACCAATTGATTGGGATTCCCTGCACAAAAACAGGAGCATGTGAGTCTCCCCAAGAAGCAATTGAGTGGGCCCAAAAAAAAAAACTAATTTTGCTCCTATCTAAACCCAAAGAAGGAAAAGAACTATCTACAAGAGCAACCTTACTCAAAAGCTAAATTATAACACTATAAACAGTGAAAATCTACTCTTACCTAAATGAAACTAAACAAAAACTAACTAAAAGTATTCCTACTCCTAAAAGACTAAGTTAGCTAAGAAAGAAACTAGCTAAAGCTAAGAAAGAAAGAAAGAAAGAAAGAGAAAGCCAATCAAAAACTAAGAAAACTAAGAAAGAAGAAAAAACTAACAAAAACTATTCCTACTCCTAAAAGACTCGAACATAGGTCATCACCAGTCAAAGGAAGGTGGATCAATAAGATCCACACAATCTAATTCACCTTGAAAAGTCTCAAATATGGCTTCAATCTTTGGCCGTTCATTTTGAAAACTGACCCATTAGTGTGGTTCTTCACTTCTATAGTACCATGGGGAAAGATATTGGTAACAAGATAGGGGCCCACTCACTCTTTAACTTGCCCGGCAATAAATGAAGGCGCGAATCATAAAGAAGAACTTTTTGACCAATCATAAAGGATTTGCAAAGAATGTGTTGGTCATAAAATTTCTTCGTTCGGGCCTTAGCAATTTTTGCATTTTTAAAGGCATCATTACGGAGTTTATCAAGCTCATTTAATTAAAGTTTCCGGTGGGCACCCGTGGCATCAAAATCTTTATTGCATCAGCGGATGGCCCAATAGGTTTTATGTTCAATTTGCACCGGGAGGTGGCAAGTTTTTCCATAAACAAGCCTATATGGCGATGTATCGAGCACGGTCTCGTAACCCATACGGTAAGCCCACAATGCGTTGGTCAACCTAAAGGACCAATCCTTCCTATTGGGGTTGACGATTTTTTTAAGGATTCTTTTGATCTCCCTGTTGACTAACTCGACTTTCCCTTGAATTTAAGGATGGTAAGGTAAGCCAACCTTATGAACCACACTATACTTTTTCATTAAAAATGCAAAGGGTTTATTGCAAAAGTGTGAACCACCATCACTAATAATGGCTCGGGGCATGCCATATCTTGAGAAGATGTTTTTTTTCAAAAAGTGGACCACCACTTGGTGATCATTGTTTTGGTAGGCAATGGTCTCCACTCATTTTGAAACATAATCCACCGCCACTAAGATGTAAAGGTAGCCAAAAGAGTTAATGAAAGGTCTCATGAAGTCAATTCCCCAACAATTAAATATTTCCAAGATAGTAATGGGTTGAAGAGGCATCATGTGTCATTTAAAAAGTGTCCCTAAACGTTGGCATCTATCACATGCAAGACAAAATGCATGAACATCCTTAAACATGGTTGGCCAATAAAGGCCACATTGGAGAATCTTTGCAGTGGTCTTCTTGGAGGAAAAGTGTCCTCCACAAGCTTGGGAATGACAAAACTTCATAACTTGTTGAAACTCATGATTGGGTACACAGCGCCGGATAATTTGATCTGGGCAATACTTAAAGAGGTGAGGATCATCCTAAGAGAAGTAACACATATTTCGAAAGAACTTGCATTTATCAATGGACGACCAATAGGATGGAACCTCACCAGTCATAAGACAGTTTGCAATGTCGGCAAACAAAAGGGAAGGAACTTCCTCTAAAGCATGCACATGCAAGATTTGCTCATCTGGGAAATGTTCATTGATGGGTGGAGTTAGTGGCTCTTCCATCAAAAGGGAGTCGAGACAAATGATCTGCTACTACATTTTTCACCCTTTTTTTTTTATCTCATATTTCAATATGAAATTCTTGAAGCAACAAGATCCATCGAATGACGCGGGGTTTTGCATCGAGTTTGGTAAGAAGGTACTTGAGGGCCACATGGTCGGTGTAAATGATAACTAGTGACCTAATCAAGTAGGAACGAAATTTATCTAATGTAAAAACTATCGCGAGAAGTTCCTTTTCAGCTGTGGTATAATTGATTTGGGTATCATTGAGGGTTTTAGAGGCATAATATATGACATGAGACTTCTTGTTAACTCTTTGTCTCAAAATTGGCTCCACGGCATAATCACTAGTGTCGCACATGAGCTCGAATGGGTGAGACCAATCGGGTGCACGCAAGATTGGGGCGGATGTCAATAACCCCTTTAGTGTGTCAAAGGCATGTTGACATATTGAAGTCCATTCAAACGGAACATCAATAGATAAAAGTTGACACATTGGCCTAGCAATTACACTAATCACTCAATGAAACGCCGATAGAAACTGGCATGCCCAAGGAATGATTGCACATCCTTCACACTAGTGAGAGGAGGTAGTTTTTGGATCCATTCAATTTTAGCATTTTCAACCTCTATCCCCTTAGAAGACACAATGTGACCTAACACAATCCCACTAGTAACCATAAAATGACATTTTTCCTAGTTAAGAACAAGGCCACTCTCTTTACATCACTTTAACACTTTTCCTAGGTTCTCGAGACATTCATCAAAAGTGTCTGATCGCTCCCTAAAAGGGTGATACTTAATCGCAAGTGCACAGCCACGATGTAGTAATAATTTCTCGTAAGTACGAGATCGATTCCACAAGGAAGATGGTTTACGTAAATAGGAAAACTTACCGTGGATCAAAAATCTTAGAAAAAATATTCCAATGAACAAAAATCTGATTTTAGGTTAAGGAAGATTGGTTATCTAATTTAAACTAAGAAATAAAAAGTCTCGAGATTAATCGATCCAATCAATTTCATCTCTTGGATTTCGAAGGAGATAATTTAATAACTCAAATCCTTCAACTACGTCACGAGTCTCAGATTCGGAAGATTTAGTAATAAAACCAAGTATTCTTCAAAACTTTAACTTCTAGAATAAATCAGGTTGTTAGAATCAAGGACGAGTACCATCGATTAGTGCAGTGCATATACTAACTATAAATTCACGCATAAACGTTACCGAACATCAATTTGCGCAGTGCATATACTAAATATAGATTCACGCATAAACGTTACCAAACATAATCAAATGTTCAAGTTTTCAAAGGTTTCTGGAACAAAGAAGATGAAGAAAGAAGAAACAGAAAATTTAACTTTAAAACCAAGAATGTACCTCCTTTGTTCATCCAAGACCTTCAATTGATCCCAAGATGGAATCTAGCTACTCATCATAATCATAGATACACAAAGTTATATTAAAAATATATTAAAAAACTGAGTAATCTGATTACAATAATTGAAAACTGAATGAAAACTATGAATAAACTACTCTAATATACTCCTAAAACTATTTCTAAAACCTAGAAAAACGTCTACCCTAGAATCCCCTTAAAAGAGGTTCAATCCCAGCTTATATAGGCAGTAGAAAAATAGAAAACCTCGTTGCACCATTCGAATAGCCTGGCCCACCATTCGAACGCCCAATTGACCATTTGAACGGTCTTCTAATGCTCTTCGAACGGATTTTATGCTCTCTGAATCTATCGAACAGTTTTCGAACCTAATTTTAGCGTGTCACTGTTTGATATACAGTTCGAATGCAACTTCGAATGCCTATTCACCATTTGAACGCCTTTCGAACACCTACTTATAATTTTGCCCAAATTTCTCCTTTTCAAGCTCGGATTCTTGAAAACATGCATAGAACGAAGTTAGTAATGAATTGTGACTAAAACAACATAATTAAACCTATTCTAAGGCTAACAAATAACTAATTAAAGCATGTAGATGGTACTTTTAGAGTACAATCAATGTCTCTATACATCGAGAAGTCATCTATGAACACTTCTACAATATGTTCGACCATGTCACTAAAGATGCTCATCATGCATCTTTGGAATGTAGCTGGTGCATTGCACAAACCAAAGGGCATGCTGCGATAAGCATAAGTACCAAATGGACATGTAAAAGTAGTTATGGATTGATCCTCTAAAGCAATCTCAATTTGGTTGTAACCCGAATAACCATCAAAAAAGCAACAAAAATCATTTTTGGATACTTTTTCTAAAACTTGGTCAAGAAATGGTAAGGGAAAATGGTCCTTTCGAGTCACGGTATTGAGGTGACAGTAATCAATACACATTCGCCATCCGATTTGGATACAAGTGGGCACCAATTCATTCTTATCATTTCTAACTACTGTAACGCTCGATTTTTTCGGTACCATTTGGGTAGGACTTACCCACTTAGAATAAAAAATGGGGTAGATAATACTTGCATCAAGCAATTTCAACACCTCACCCTTTACCACTTCGTTCATGTTAGGATTCAATATCCGTTGCATTTGACACACGGGTTTAGCCCCCTCTTCTAAGAAAATGTGATGTGTGCATAAAAGATGACTAATACCATGGAGGTTGGCGATAGTCGACCCTATAGCTTTCTTATGGTGTTTAAGTAAGGCTATCAAGCCTTCCTCTTGGCTCAAAGATCGGGCGGAAGAAATTATAACGAGATAAGACTTACCATATCCCAAAAGCGCATATTTCAAGGTGGTAGGCAATGGTTTCCTTTCGGGAATGGGAGGCTTTGCCTTCGATGAAATTGGCTTTATGGTACTAGGTTGGAGAGGTTTAACAGAAGGGATCCATTGACCCACATGCATACATTGGGTGCTCTCATGACCTAAGGAAGAAACTTCTCCTAAAGCCTTAACATGATGATCCAAAGCTTCATAAGGCTTGCTCCTCAATAAAGCTTTTTCCAAAGAGTTCTCAAAGAACTAATTCTCAAAGTGATCTTGCACTATAGTCTCAATGATGTCAATCTTCTGGATATCCTCACACACACCTGGTTATTTGACAACCGAAAAGATATTTAATTTAAAAGTGGTGTTGGCAAAAGAAAGCTTCACTAATCTTTTCCTACAATGGATGATAGCATTGGAAGTAACTAGAAAAGGCTGCTATAAAATGATGGGGATTTGGTTGTGAGCTACACAATTCTCCACGGGTTGAGTGTCCAAGACTATGAAATCAACGGGGAAATAGAAATTATCAATTTGGATGAGTACATCCTCAATGATACCCCTAGGAATCTTGATAAACCGATCCGCTAGCTGTAGAGTCACACGGGTAGGTTACAATTCTCCCAAGCCAAGTTCTTTATATACCGAAAATGGGAGCAAATTAACACTATACCCTAAATCCAATAAAGCTCGATCTATCCTGGTATTTCTAATAGCGCAAGAGATGGTAGGTCATCCAGAACGATTTGACATTGTAAGATTGCACTTTGGTTCTCATTCATTATAGCCGTCTCCTTGACATGTAACTTTCACTTGAGAGTACATAGGTCCTTTAAGAACTTGGCATATGAAGGAATTTGTTTAATGGCATCAAGAATAGGGATGTTGACCTTAACTTGCTTAAACACTTCATAAATTTTGGCATTAAGAAGTTCATTCTTAGATTTAGTCAACCTTTGGGGAAAAGGAGCATGCTTCAAGGTGTCTTTTCTCTTATCCCTAGTAATCTCACTCAAAGTATCAAAAGGAGTATCAATGGACTTTTTTTTTCTCTTGGTGCTATCATTCTCTCCTTCCTCCCTAGGTTCTTTCTCTTCTTCAACCTCTTTTTCTTTTCCTTTCCCCCTCTCTATCAACACATGGTTTAGAAGTTACATCCTTTGGGAGAATAGTTTTGTCAATGACTCTACCACTTCTAAAAGTGGTTATGGCTTGTACTTGTTCATGACTTGTTTGAGGGTCCATGCCACAGTCGGTAATGTGTACTTGCCTAACCACTGGATTAGGTTGAGGTTAAGCCGGGAATCTCCCCGGAACATTTTGAATTAAAGCTTGTGTCAATGTAGACATTTGCTTTTGTAGGTCCTCAAGCTTCCTAGTATGTTGATCTAACACCTTATCTTGCTTATTTACCCTTGTATTGACCCTTCTCATGTCATTGGACAATTGATAATAATTATCTTCCATGGGCTTCCTATGAGGAGGTTGATATGGTTTGGGTTGATTTAAAAGTTGTATTATGGGTTGTTGTTGATAAGCTTGAGGTTGAAGTGCTTGGAATGGAGGAAAAAGTGTGGAATAGTGTTGAGGATTTTGATACCTTCCTTAGTAAGGTTGGGAGTTTGAACTCCCCTAATTTCTCCACCTAAAATTAGAGTGATCCCTCCATCCTAGATTGTAGGTGTTAGAGTAGGGGTTGCCCCCTCCTCTTTGGAATTGGCCAATTGCATTGACTTGGCCATGTAAAGCCTCCTTCACCCCCGGAATGATTGGACATGGAGATTTGTCATGGTCAGTGGTATCGCACACTATGCAACAAGTTTCTTTCCTCACCTCACTTTCGACCGCTAACACCTTCTTTAAGCGCTTCTAATTTCTTTGTTAAGGTGGCCACTCTTGCATTAACATCATCAACTTCTTTTAATTGATATCATCCTACCCCTTGTTGAATTAAACGACCATTGGGATTTTGAGTCCTGGTAAGTGCCCAATCCTTAGCCTTATTTGCTATGGTGTCAAAGTATTCATATGCTTCATGGGATTGTTTGTCAAAGAACGTCCCCGCACACATTGACTCAATCGAATGCTTAAGTTGCGGGGTTAGAGATGAATAAAAAGTGTTGATGATGTGCCAATAGGTGAAACCATGATGAGGGCACGTACTCAAGAGGTCTTGAAACCTCTCCCAATATTGAAAGAATGTTTCCCCCATCAAAGGGGAAAATTGGAAAATTTGCCTTTGGATGCTTTCCATTTGGTTCTTAGGAAATAAATTTTTTAAAAACTCTCCTTGGAGAATGGCCCATGAATGAATAGATATAGGCTGCAATGAATTGAACCAAAGTTTGGCCTTGTCTTTCAAACAAAAAGGGAATAGTTTTAACAAGAAAACCTCTTTCGGGCAAGAATTGTCCATGATAAGTGAGCACGTATCCTCAAACTCTTTAATGAAATCATATGGTTGTTTGAAGTCCATTCCATGGAATTGAGGGAGCATTTGCATGATTCCCGGCCGAATGTTAAGCGTAGTGTAATGTGGTAGGAATATTATGCATAAAGTTGGTGCTTGACGTGGGGGATTCAAGTAATCGCGTAAGGTTCTTTGATAGGGCTCCGTCATGTCACCATGGTGGCTCCCGTCTTTCCATATCATCATCACCCCCTATATTGGGATTTACCCTTGGTGGGATGGGTTGAAGATTAGGGTGGATTTGTGGGTTAGGAGCATTGGGTACGGTGTTAAGATTCGGAGAGAAGACGTTGGGTAAATCTTGGTCATTCATGTTTGCCATTGGAAGGAATCCTAGGTCCACAACTAATGGAAGTCCCAGTGTGTGTGATGATGAAATACTTGCATTCTCAAACCTCATAAGTTGGTTATAAATGTCCCTAGTGAAATATAGCCTACGAAGATAAATGCAAACAATAATGGACTGTCTAGGTCATACAACACATCATACACAATCATGCATTGCCAGAAAACGACTTTTTTTTTTCTTATTTTCCAACCGATCCTCCAATCTCCTTATGCAAAGCAATATAACTGGTTTGCAAATTGAGCATACTATCTTACGTTCACTAAATGCCTCACAAGGAGTCCTAACAAAATACAATGCAACTAAACTTAAGTCAAACAAAATAAACTAAGCAAAGAAGAACAAAAAATCTAACAGGATATGCACATTAAGGGAGAAAGAAATTACCATGGCCTGAAGCCGTAGATGCTTCCGTCGAGGGTGAGTGATCAACTCCGACTCGTTTGCAATTTTATTGTTCTGTTTAGTTTTCTTTTTCTCCTTTGTTTGTTTTTGTTTTTGTTTATATATATATATATATAAGCAATTCACTAAGTGCATCTTCAATCCTTAGCTTGTGAGCGTTTGCCTTATACTTTTGATCTCCGATAACGATGCCAAAACTTGAATCGTTTCCAAAGATGATGTGAATTTGAGGTTCCCCGCAAGAGAACTAGTGTCGCGATTGAAGTATAAACTAGTAGTGTCTGGTATCGTTCTCTCTCAAGGGACTAAGCCAAATATAGGCATTACATAGGCAAACAACCAATAATTTGATTCAAATTAGAAATTCACTTAAGTAAATTGAAGCTATCTATAAAGAAGACCGAAAATATGTTGATGATGAGAGAGTTGTAATTACAGATTCGACTAATCACACTAAGTATGAAGAACAATTCTATTTAAATTTGAAAACAATTAACGGAAAGCTTGAATGCAATTGCTTCAATTCACCAATTCTCTACAAGATCTTCAATGGAGATTTGTATAACTCAAGTCAAGGCTCACTCTATGGATCCTTAACTCGGAGGATTTCAACCATAAAAACTTGAATTCATGTTTAATTGAGTGTAGATTGATGTTTAATTGTAGGAATCATATAGACAAACCTTCAATTGTGCAATTCTTATACTAATTAGATGATTGTGCATAGCAATTACCAATATAGATTATGAATCTAAGTATTCTATGGATCTGCAACTCAATTGAAATGAATTTGAAGAAAATATAAGATAGATCATTGAAGTTCTTTTACCTTCATCGAAACCCTTGAAGATCTTTGGTAAATCTCCACCATTACATCCAAGAGATGCTTAGCTACTTGAATCCATAAGGTAGCATGTAGAGAATTGTAAATCTATCATTGATTGGAGAAGAAATTGATGTTTGCTTACAAGTAAAGTACAAGAAAATGAAGGAAAAGACAAAGAAAACTAACTTTCTCTCTGTAAAATGTGTACTAACTATAAATCTGATGTAAAATGGTGATAGAAATAGAAAATCCCGTCACTTTCTAGAGATATAGCAGTGAAAACCAAACAGGAAACACCGGTACTATACATACGGTACTGTTCACTATACATATAGTGAACATACTGTACGTACGGTGGACCTTACGCTAAATCGACTTTTCTAAATCTCGAGAAACTTTTGCAGGCGTATGTATGGTGGAACTTACTGTACGTACAGTATTTCCAACAGTACGTACGGTCAACACAAATTTTTTGTTTTAAGTGTCCTCTTCTTCACTCAAAACTTGTAAAATACCAACAAACACTTATTAGAACAAGTATTATACTAAAATGAAGCATATATACACCATAATTGAACTAACAATAGCTATTTAGGGACTTTAAATTGCACTTTTGGAGTGTAATCACCCTCTAATGTGGATAGCGAAATATGAGCTTTAAATATGTGAAAGTGAAAAGTAGTAATGCTTTGTGCTATGTTTGAAAGTCGAATATATCAAAGGAAAAGAAAAAGATAAGAAAAAAGTAAACGACATGAGAGATTTTAAATTCTTAATTATTTTCTTTTTATGTTCTTTTACTTTCAACTTTCTTTAATAACCAAATATACAATGTAATTTCATATCTTTTTCCTTTACCAAATCATAGATCCAAACATAGAGCAAAGACAAGGTGAAGATTGCTCGCCCATCAATAATGCAATGAGAATTAGGAATTACAAAAAAAAAAATTTACATGGATTTCTCATCAAGAATGTTATAAAGGAGTCTTTTATGTTATGCTTGGATCTTAGTTTTGTTGAAGGAGAGGAAATGAAATTACTTAACACTGAATACGCTTAGTTAAAGCATCTTTCATTTTAATTTCAAAAAATATGTTTATCTTAACATTTTTAAATTAAAAAATTCGGTACTAAAGTATCAGCACTAGAAATTTAATACTAAATATTTTCAGCATTGTGTTTTTAGTTTTATCAAACATGCCCTAAAACAATTTTTTTTTTTTTTTTTTTTTTGCGGAGTTCAAATAATTAACTAAGTGTATCTTAGTTACAGCTCAGGGTATTCTCAAATTTATTGGCCTAGATAAAATTCAACTAGGTACCAAACATGCCGTCGATGGGTTCCATTTTAATAGCTGACAGTTAAATAGACGTACAAAGATAATTGTATTCGTATTGCAGCCCATATGTCAGGGTTTCAAACCTCGGCCCCTTCGGCCCTTCCCCTTAAATCTATAACTGAAGTTCTTCCTATATCACAAAAAGAAAAAGAAGAAGCATTTAATATTCAAATTATAAGTATAGAGCGAGTATAAAAATAATTGGCCCAATGCCATGCAATGTATATATCACAATATTGGCTCAACTTTTACATATACACTTTCAAGAAGTTGTGGTTTTGCTTTTCTCCGGAAGTTCTATCGGCACCCCATCAATGGATGAAAGTGTAGCCGGGCTCGGTTCGGCCGGGGTGATTTCGTCATGGTTTTCGGTCATCTGGTCAGTTCTTCGGGTGCTACGAGAAGCGAATTCGTCAAGTGAGGGTGTTCGGTGATGATAAGAGAGATCCGGCGAAGGGGTTCTGCTGGCTGAGTCACCTCGCCGAGGTGATTGTGAAGACGGTCTTTTATTCTTCTTATCTCTCACTCCTGCGTGCCATTGCCTTATGACATGCGCTGTTTGCTCGGCTAACACCGCACTCTTAAAATGCGTTCCCATCTGTGTACAAAAAAGCAAGCTTAACTCACACTTCATGCACTATATATATATATATATATTGCAGAGAGAGAGAGAGAGAGAGAGAGAGAGAGAGGGTGTAAACCTGGGTTACAAGAGCATAGAGGGGAAGAGTAATGTAACTGCAAAGGACTTGAACCAGCACCCTAGAAACATCATTGGAAAATTGAAGTGTCAGAATAATAAGAAGGAAAATGCTACGGGTAGAGAGGGGAAAATGTTATTCTTATAAAAAAAATTCATATAAATTTACATATAAAGTAATGTGTCAGTGATAGTTTTGTAATTAAAAATTATTATAGTGGGTGTTTGTTTTGAAGTAAAAGGCTCACATCAAGACACATCATTCTGTATAAAAATTTTGTATGAATTATTTGTTTGTATAATATTACCCGTTCAGAAAAATTGTAGAGAAAATATCATCAGAATGATGTGACAGTGACATTTTTATAATTAAGAACCGCCTTGATGAGTGATTTGTTTTAAAGTGAATGGTTCTCATTCAACCACATTATTCTGATGATAAATTATGTATGTATATGCATGTGTAAATAATCTGTTTCTAATAAGAAAAATGCATGCACTTAAAAGTTCATTATGCCCACACATTAGATTATTAGAAGTTCTTAAGAGAAATGTCGATAATTAAACATTTTTCATGAGATCAAGATATAACGAAACAAACACCTAAACCTTGAATGGAGAAGAGTAAAAAAAAAAATAGCTGAGCCATGTAGGTCTTTGGTTCTTACGCTAATACCACCCTGATAACAATGATCTCTACACGTTCATGGTAACAAGAGTGGAACCCAAATTGAACCTGAAATAAGCAGAAGGGAAAAAAAAATGAACCCAAATTGAAAATATTAGCTTTTATGGGGCTATACAACATTTTCAAGCAGATAAAAGGTGTCCTAAAAACGAAGTACTAAATTCATACCGTGACCCAAACGAAGAAGGCGAACTCAAATGCATTCTGTAAAGAACAAATCAATCAGTTTAATGTTAATTATCAACCGAAAAAGAGTTGTTAAACTTTACTTTTACATCAATAAGGAAAGATTAATTATTACCACAAATAGAATGTAATGTATAAGAGTCAACACGAAATCTGGCCGACCAAACCAGAAGAGATTGTCGTTGGGTTGGACCACAGGGGTTCCTTTAATCACACTGTTGTGATTTTTTAGTTGAAGTGCCATTTTTGCAACGATAACTTCAAGTTTGGTTCCAAGAACCAGCACCATCTACAAATTAACACAGTGCAAGATAATAAAAATATTATCATCCCATAAGTAATTGAAACACTTATCAACATATCTAGTGGAAACCTAAATTCAAGAAGATTCTTCAATACTTACAATGAGCGGGAGAAACGATACCCAGAGGTACACATGCCAACCTGTTTCAATTCGTACCAGTTCAATGAATTATTAATGCAAACAAACATAGAAAAGGGAAGAAAAAATTTACTTTTACATATGTTTTTGTGTATTCATACTATATATATACATATATATATATATATATATATATATGTATATGAGAAATTCATACTCACCATGCACGTCGACTAGCATGAAGATAACAACCAGGAGCCACATGAAAGGGCTGCCAATATAATGCAAAGCGATTTAGTAATATAAAGACTACAACTGAAAAATATAAGTTTGGTAATAACGTGGTGTATTGCAGCGTAATGACAATAAATTTTGTTTACCTGATGCCTACCACAACTTTGAAATCATCTTCCAACGATTTTTGTATGTACTTTCGGAAATTGAAGGTGTTGTTTGTCGACAGATGAGCCTACAAAAATTTGTAATTAATCATGTTACAAATACTTACTATTATAGTCACGTTTGTATAAGTAAAATTTGAAAGAGGTAACTTAAATTTGGTATCAAGATTGAAATCATTTCCTCGTACTTTCTTTATTTTGATTTTGAGCCATCTTAGAGCTTTGGACTTGTTGAAGTTTTGGCCAACTTCTATTAATGCTTACGAAGAATTTATAGATTTGAATAGCTTTGGAAAATTCCTTTTTGTTTTTTTGAGTAAAATAATACTGGTTCTGGAGCTAGCAGAAACCAAAAATGAAAACCTAGGACGAGATACTAACCGCAATGAAACCATGTCGCAAAGTTAGATAGTCAACTTTTGCTACTGAATGGAAAAATTGCCGGAAGAAACATATCTGCACGATTTCGGAATCATTCATAAACACATAGATGAGAACTACATTTTACTGAAAAGATGAAATATAAATGAAAAAGAAAAAAAAGGTCTTAGAGTAAATAAGAGAGTATATTTTTTGGTAAGAGAAAAAGATTAGGAACTCACAATCCACAGCTGAATTGGTGTTGCTGTAAAGCTCATGTGTCGCCGCCCAAATGTTGTTTGCCTCGTAAATCTAAACCGATTCGGATCTGAATGTACGTTTATAAGAAATTGGCATATAGTTAACTTTTCATATTTGAAGTTAGATTGAGGAAATGTGGCGTATGAAATCAAAATATGTGATTATAAAAAAAAAAAAAAAAAAAAATAAAAACAAAAACAAAAACAAAAAGGAAATAACATACAAAATCAATGGAGTTTATGCTTCTAAGTAACTACTGAGATAGCAAAATGCTATGCTTAGTCCTCCGTTATTCAATAAAGTCATTGCAGTATAGTGATAACTTTGCTAACATGGCCTTTAAAACGTTAGGAGATTGAATCTTATTCTTGTTGATCATCAATTTTGTCTGCCTTTCTATCCTAATTCAAATTAAATGCTTTCATTTGATTTGAAGCGGAATGTTATAATGATCCATGAATAAATGAGTGCAATTTCTTGGATTTTCCCACTACAATTATCACACGATCAATATATCTAAGGAAAGATCACATAATAGCACATCACTAATGGAATTTCATCGGCACCTAAACCCTAGCAAGGGCCTAAATATAATCCAGAGATATATCCGCCATTGCTTTCATCACTATACGTGTACACATATAGATATCTGTATGTGGATGATATGGAGCTCAAGAAGGGTGTTGAAGTAACGCAGGAAAACTTTGAGGTCAACCAAAACTCTGGTTTTGGTTAAACTAGCTAGCTAGGGATATTTTGATATTGGCACATGACCTTGGTTTTATCTGCCGAGTCACAGGTCTAAATTTCTAGTCACCAAAGACTTGACTTGTTTTTTGAACTGAAAGTAGAAGTAATAGGAATACTTATGAAGTCTGGGATACGGGACTTGAGGAGAAGCTAACAAGGAGTAAGGACTACGTTACATGCAGTCAGGAGCTAGCGATCAGCCATTTCTCAGTCACAGGTAAGAAGTATGCTAATAAACAAAAATTTCTAGTTCCAAACAAACATCTAAATCCCAGAAGTCCTGTGAAGTGTTGACTTCATTTACATGCATACATGTAGATAGACATGGCTCAAAGTTACATAGAATGCACAAATATTTCCGTACATGCAATGAGAACGTGGTACACCACATGTTATGCATTAACATGTGATAAGATAAGGTTAAACTCGTATAGATTACACTAATAGAATGTAAGATACTTTTAGAGAAATTTTATTTTAACAATTAGGCATTCAATATATTACTTTTTTCTTTCAAATTAACCATGAAAAAGCAAATTTCTAGTAGAATTATGAACCTTTTTTGTGTATTTTTTCATGCTAAAACTCCAATATTCCTAGATTTTAATGTATTATATTTTTCTTTTTTTACTTGGAAATATTTGTGGAAATAAATAAGAAAAGAAAGTGGGATCGTTTTGGACCGATCAAATAAATTTATTATATTTGAATTTAATTTTTTTTTAACAAAATGTAACATGTTTTGAAATGACCGTTTCAATATGTAAATCGCTGACGTATAAGCGTTTTACAATAACACTGGCATATCCATTCTGTCCAGTAAAAGATGGACCATAATTTGTGTAAACTACTAAAGACTTCTTTTTATGAACTGATAGAAATTTGAGCACATGACTTGTGGAGAAAACAGCAAGGAGTAAGGACTACGTTACATGGAGTCAGGAACGACAACCTGCCATATACGATCAGATATTGTGGATTGATAACAACATATGATCGTACGTGGCACCACCATTTAATTAATTAAGCACATATTAATGAGAAATGGGATATTATTAACATACACTAAATGATATTTTCGAATGGCGAAAAAGAAGATCGTGATCATAAACTCATACCATTAGCTGCCATGTATTCAATTGTTTGGGTTTCTTTCTCCCAAGCTTTCCAACGCCTCATCTATATATGAGCAAGCAAGGAAAGAAAGTTAATTTCAAAACTGAAAGCAGAAAGAAAAAAGATCTAAAGGGTATTGAAATACGGACTTCGAACTTGAAGAACAGAGCCATGCAGCATAGACAAAATATTATTCTTCAGGTGGGCCGCTTTAACGGGCTCTCTCAAATCCGGATTGACTTTGGTCCATGATATTTTTTCAGGTAATGTTATACAATCAAAAAATTTATAAAATTTTTTTATATAAAATAATGTAATTGAATAAGAATTTTTTATTTTAAAACAAAACGCTTAACATAATGACACTTAATTGAAAAAAATACCCTCACCACATCATTCATTGGGCAGGAGGGTATGCATGGTATGTATCCGTAGATATAATATGTAAGAATTTGGCCATCACATGTCAGTTAAGTCTAGAGGTTTGACTTTGTTTTTTCAGGATCATGTTTTCCACCAGGATGGGAGATTAGCTGATGAGCTAAGGCTCTGGGTCAAATTGTCAAAACAGCAACATTATCGATTCAAATGACAAAAAAAAAAAAAAAAGAAAGCCTTACTCAGCAAACCATAAGGATTATTATCCAAAAAAAAAAATAATAATAACCACAAGGATTTGTAGACTAAAAGTTAGCTCAAAAAGTCAAGAGTCTCTAGAAAGGCCAAAAAGATTTAATATCTCCCCCCTACCAAACACTGTGTTCCAAAACTGGGTTTTGACTCTCGACTGGTCTCCTTTTGGCAACATTTTAGTCATCTCAAACAGCAATAAAACAATCATTTTACCACATATACATATATAATGCAAGTCTTTATATATGTACTATAATTTGTACCTTGGCCCCTCCTAAAGCCATTGTAGCAATACTATACACAATCTGCATAATTGCTAGTACAAGGATGAAGATATTAAGCTGATTGACCCCCTCAGTTGATATAAGAGAAGTCATCCCCTGTAAAACAAATACATACATGCATAAAATTATTTGGACTTATAAACCTATATTTCATGTACTGTAAAAAAAAAAAATCAAACGGAGTAAATACCTTAGAACCACAATGATCCGAGGAAGAACTACTGGCTACCAATTGTCTCTCGTGGTGCGATGTATTATCTTCATATGCAGCCCAGTGTTGAAATGTGTCTGCCCATATTTGCTCATATGATCCCAAGGCTTTGGTTGTTTTAGTTTTCGCGCCTTTACGGCACGGAAGCATGGAATCTGCAGCTCTATTTGATATGCAGATTTTGGAAATGGGTCTTTGAGTTACCGCTAGTAGTAGGGACAGAAACCCCATAAGCATCAAAACTGCACCAACCCCATTAAAATTTACAGCATGAATCAAAGCCGTGAAAAGGTTGATCTTGAAATAACAAAAGCTAATAAGTAAAAATGGGAGAAAAATATAATAAGGGTGCGTTTGGCGCAATGAAAGCTGATTGTCTCATTGTTTGCACTATTTGCATCAGATCTTTGTAGAAGTAATCAGCTTAGGCTAATTACAACGACCATTAGAAGAAGTCACTCTTCTATGAAGTTGATGCCAAACACACCTTAGAAAAAGTTCCACATAAATTATCCAAACGAACCTGACTTTAGCTTCTCTACTGCCTCATGCAAGGCATTCTTTCGATGTTTCTTTAGCCACTGCATCAAATTACAGTTCCAACACAAACCCAACATAAGTAGAAATCATCCAAACAAAAAAAATATGACAATAAGTCTCTCCTGATCATATAAATAATTCTTTTCTCTAGTAGTGCTAGATTTCTACTTCCTGATGATTTTTATCAGACTGTTAACTTACATGGCCTAGTAGATGGATCAACTGTTCAACGAGAAGGCCTCCGAAGATGAATATGAAGCAAACAGTTGCCAAAGCCCAAGTGGGTGTTTCTTGCAGAGAGCGAGTAGTGCTTGCCGCCGCTCCTCCTCGTCCTTCGACCGCCATACTTTCACACGTTTTTCTCAGGCAAAAGCTTGATAAGCTTCGGAGGAGAGAGAGGGGTGAGAGATTTAAATAGGGGTCATGCAAAGGAAGAGAAGAACAAGTCTGAAAACATGTTCAAAATCAACATTAATATTCCTATTCCTATGTCAAAGTCCTTAGACTTGGGCCACCAGTAATGGATTCATCGATGAGGAGTCCATGCAAATTGCACTGGTGAAGGTCCTAACCATCTATTTCTCTACCTGTGGTTTGACTTGGCAGTTTGTGTTGACTTTTTATTTTAAATTTACTTTTAAGTTTGGCGTGGGAAAAAATTTACGGTCCAGATACGTACATGGACCGGTGGGACCTCCTTAGTTTCCCCCTGATTGAGGGTCCAGCTAAGCTTCCCCTATAAGCTAAAACAACTGCAAGTTTATCATTTGCTTTATTATTACAATGACATGTTACAATATACTTTTGAGTTTCCTTGGGGATTGGGCTTTCTAGAATGAGACCTGTGATAACTCTTTTGTCATTAGAGACAAAAGCTATTGATTAGTACAATAAATTGATCCGTGTCAATGTCTAAGTGAGTTTATGGGCCAAATGGTATTTAATTCAGGTTGACGGCTTTTTAATGCAGTTTTATTTTACTAGTCTTTTTCTTTTCTTATTTAGCTTCTATTTTTTCAAAAATAAAATAATTAAAAAAATCTTTTAGAGCTATCTCCAAGACACTCTGTAAAATGACATTTTTTTTTATTATTTTGAAAAGCTAAATCTAAAAAATGACTCTTTAATAAGTTTTTATTTTTTTATTTTGAAAAGGCTCACTTACGCCTGAGTTCGGAGAAAAAAGAAATAAGAGGGCCTTATGGAGAATGTGGTCAGAAATCCATAATAGAGTTCGACCACAATGACCGAATTGATTATCTTCATGCATAAGGATACTAGATTACCTAGTAGAAAAGATTTATAAATCATCACAAACCTCCCTTTTTCTTTTCTATTGCAATTTCTAAATTATTATATGATGATTTTTAAACTTTCCATATAAAGAGATAGACTAGAAACTACATCTCTTATGTCAATGACACCAAAGAGATATTAAATGAATGGAATTGGAATATGGATGGAATATAATGAAATACAGCCACTTTGAGGTTCCTTATGAACTGAGGCATGGAAGGAAGCCACTACGAAGAGTAATTTTTTTAAATTTTAAATATTATTATCTCATAAATTTTTCTAAGTATTTCTCCTCGTTTCGTCCTATTTTTAAAGAGTATATCAAAAAATTGATGGATCTTTATTGTAAAAATTAAATACATTACTTAACAAGTACGAGACCCATGCCACGTGAAAAGATAAGTATACACACATGAAACTCTAAGAGTAATGAATAATTTATCTATCTTTATGGCCTTTAGTGTTATTTCTGTAGCTCTCCCTTTCACATCTTGTGAGAAGACTGGAAATAATAATTCTCGATATTGAAATGCCTTAAATCAATATCAATTTCATGACCCTAATGTATGTGGTGGCTTAGAAGGACACCACCTATAGTTTATGAAATTACACTAAAGTTTCCTATTGGAGTAGTTTGCTAACAGCTAATTAGGAGAATTGTACGGGTCCGTTTGAAAATACTATCAGTTTTTATTTTTTGTTATGTGCCATAAGTGTATGTTTTTATTTTTTATTTTTTATGATTTAGTGATAGCATTTATGGGTTGTCGTTCTGCTAACAATACCAGACTAATGTTTTGAAAACAGAAAATACACCTATTTTAGTGTTTTTTTTATATTTTTTATTTTTAAAAAAACTGAAAATAGAAACTGAAAATAATTACTAAACTGACCCGTAAGTTTACTCTTTCACCGTTCTACATTATCATGTTTTATGACTTTTTTTTTTATAATATGTATAACTAATGAACCTTAAACAAATCACATCCACTTCCCTCTACAATCCAAAAGCACATCCAGCACTTCCAGTTCTGCATCATACGACTAATATATGATGACTCGTACCACCCTCCTAAACAATCGAGCCCCCTTCATTCAATTGGTTATGTTATGATCCCTAATCATCAACACACCAAACTACTTGAAAAATCCACCAATATTTGTGTTATGTAGTCCATAGTTACTGAAAAACTCTATGCGGAGAAAAAATGCGTTTTTTTGAAAATGCGTTTTTGATACTAGTACGAAATTCGTTTAAAAAATTTAAGAAAACATTTCAGAAATGAAAGAAAAACGTTTTAAAAACTCTTGAAAAAGTTTGAGAAACTCTTGAGATACTTAACGAAAACTGTTAGAAACACTTCTAAAACTTGAAATATTAATTTTTGTATACTTTTTTCTTTAAGTTCTAACTAAATATCTAAAAAATTATTCGTTTAGGTTTCCACTAAATTTACTAAAGGTTTTTACTAAGTTTTTCAAAGGTCTCTACTAAGTTTTTCAAAAATCTTCACTAAGTTTCTTAAAAGTCTCTCTTGAGTTTCGGAAAAGTTTTTTACTAAGTTTTTCAATCGTTTCTCAGTTCCTGTTTTTCTTTATATTTTTTTACCGCATTTTTCGCTTCTGTTTCTCCTAACGTTTTCTGCTTCCGCTTTCCATTTTAATAACTATGACATAGATCATGATGCCCAAATAGTGCTTAATTATGACTAGAGCAATGTCAAATGAGATAGTCTACATGCAAAAGAGCATGTTGATTCGAAGAAGTTGTACAAGATCAATGCGGTAAGAAATGCCTCATCTCTAAAGAAGTACCAAAAGACCCAAAAAGCTAGTGGGTGAGACGGTCTGAGGGGATTGCCGAGCACGACCTGCACTTTAAATCCCTCATGTAAGTGTCTTGGCAACTGTAGTAGTGACAACTATGGCACTATGTTATTGTCTTTGTTGCGCATAACTTATTGCATGTTATAACTTTTTATCACACGGTGTTGAGAAAAATATATACTCTGTTTTTCTCTGTTGTGCCAAATTAGGGACAAAAAATAATAAATAGAGAGAGAAAATAAAGAAGTGTTACGTTAAAAAGATTGGAAAAGGGAAGACGGTGGAGAGAATATTTGGTACAACGGTAGTATCACGTCATCATATTGATGAGGCACAACAATTTAATAATATATAGCTAAATAATTATGTACATTTTAATCATTAAGTGTGTTGAGTTTAAATTAAAATTTTTTTTAACTAAAACAAAATGATTAGGATTTCTAACTAGGATTTCTAATCATTAGGTTGTTGCCAGTTGGAGGTTTGTGGGACTGCCAATTGGGCTTTAAGGTGTCGTAATGTTTATGTACGTAGGTGAAGGATTGGGTGTCTGGTTGTGGCAGTAAGGGTTGGATTAAGGTTTATTCGGTATGAGCAAATTTTTTTTTTCTTTAAAAAATCATATATTTTGTAATTATCTATAGCCATAACTATATTTGCATCTATACTATTATAAAACAAACACTTGAGAATTTAGTGAAACTTCTATTTTGATGAGGCCACAATTATAATTTCTCAAAATACCCACACTTTGACCAAGGCCGCTCAACACTATTAGGGGCCTAAGGCAAAAAAATTTTGATGAGGTTTTTTATATTTAAAATATTATCATTAAATTCATTTACAAAAATTATTTTTCTAGTTTTTTGGGATTTAAACATTACTACAAGTGTAGAATAACTGAATCTGATTTACCTTCATTGATAAAAAGATTGTAGATAAGGAATAGAACTTGAATTTGGTACAACTTTTATAACATGACAATCAATAAATTATGACTGAAAATATCACAAAAATATAATGATAACCACCAAATATTAAAAAAATAAAATATAAATTTTTAAAAATGTCAAATACAAAGAAAAGTAGTATTTTATTAACACAAAAAAAGAGTACTAAAAAATGACAACTGGACAAGTTAGTAGAAGAAACATGGTGTGCAAAAGAAGTCTTATAAATCTACAAGTGTAGAAGGATAAAATCAAGCAAGTCTCATAATAAAATAGATACTTTCACAATTTGACTAAAAATAAATTAAATATAAAAATAAAAATAATTACCTCAATAAGATAAGCTGTTTGACAATGAGAAACAAGAGATAGATGAGATTGAATAATTTCTTTTCGGGTCACGCAAGAGAGAGAGAGTTTTTAGGTTTAAACTTTGGGCTTCTTTATGTTATGGAGAGAGAGTGGGAGAGAACTGTTTAGGATAGAGACTATTGATTTATTTTATCTCGAAAAAAGTGATAAAATTTATTTATTTTTTTATTAAATTGTTTTTTAATTTTTTTTTTTTTAGCTGGGCAGTTTTTAAATTTAATTAGTGTGTTTTATTTTAGGCTTTTTCCCTCCTCATCTAGAGGCTTTTACAAAAGAAAAAAATGTAAAAATTATTTTACATGACAACTATAATATACAATGCTTTAAAAAATTGGGGACCTAAACACTTGGGGACTTTAGGCGATGCCTCATTCGCCTAATCGTAGAGTTGGCCATGACTCTGACAGGTAGTGTATGGAGTTATTGGGAGTAGTGGGAGTTATGGACGGTTTATATCTGTCTATTTATACTATTGTAAAACAAACTTTTTTGGTGTCGTCTTCACTTTGGCGAGGTTTTTTTTTTTTTTTTTTTTGTTAATAAAAATGACCTACACCAGGCAGTTTGTCTAGTTTACATTTAACATATGCAATGATAATTATATAGCATTCATAATTAAATTGCTTTTTCAAATTTTATAACCTACCACTTCTAAGTTAGTAATAAAGAAAGTGATTAGGTGTAATGTAGCATACTCAAATGGTATGTGCCACCCTTCTAGTACGATTATAAAGCAAACCCTTTGGTGAAATTTGGTGTAACATCTGTAATCGAATTACCACTAAAGATCTCCACGTTTTTTGTTTTGTAACCAACCATCATTATCTCCTATTTTCTCTCCAATTGCCTAAATTTATGGTGCCGTTCTCTCTCTCTCTCTCTCCTCTCAACCGATCTTTCTCTCTAGCTATGATATAGAGATACAATAATATAGTGCATTATACTACACGCACGTGTGCCACACTTCTAGTTATTATAGAGTAAACACATTTGGGTGAAGCTGGTGAGGCTCCAAACACAGTGTATGTCACTTTTATGTGTATACCAAGAAGTCCCTAAAAATCAAATAAAATACTAATGTTGTTTGTATCTTATCTGATTCACAAGAATAAAATACTAAAATAATAATTTAAATTTTGTAAATTGTCACTACTTACTCTCTATTTTTTTTTCTCTCACTTCCACGGACTGATCGCCCACGTAGAGGGGACACCTTTCTAGTTTATATAATAGATACACAAGTAAATTTCAATTGCTGATGTCATCTTTTTATGTCAAACACATTTAGAAAATGTTAACAAAAGGGAGGTCATCGCATGTTGTTAGATAAAGTAGAAAGTGTAATGTAACTTCAGAAATCACGGAGGATGATTTTGTAATTTTCAAAGAACTTAGAAAATGTATGTCTATCATATGGCATCCATTAATTTAAGGGTAATATTATACAACTAAAAAATTTAAATAAAATTTATATACAAAAAAATGTAGTTAGACGAAAATTTTTCACTTTAAAACAAAATGTCAATCATAATGACTCTTAATTATAAAATTAACACCACCACATCATTCTTGTGTGACTTTCTACACAAATTTTTTAGAAGAATAACATTTTTCTTAATTTAATCTCTTTCACAAGTCTTGCCAAAGAGGATTCCTCTACCCTAAACATAGTCAAATATTTGCTTCTGAAAGTTTATATATACACATTAATCGCAATATCCAAATTAAAGGACATTCTGGTGGTAAAAACTATATTTTCTAATTTTCCATCATTAGAAATCCCAATTAAATCCAATTCTGCATTAACAAATATATACTTCTACCTTTTTTAAAAAATAAAAAATAAAAGTATAAATTAAGATGGCAACCAGCTTTGGCTCGAAAATATTATATGTCCAACCTCTGCCCAATTCCATAGGAAGGATGGCCTAATTTCTTTAAGTAAAATTTTGTATGGCAATCCTTCTCCGGTCTTAAAAAAAGAAAAAAAGACTTGTAATATTGTGAGGCAGGATTAGTTTACAAATTGTGTAAGACTTTTTAATTAATATTTTACGAAATTCGTTGTTGAATTATACATACCTGTATTGTCAATCCAGGATTAAAAGGTCCCTAACACTACAAATCAAAATTATGCTACATGATAAAAAAAAAATAGGAGTGTATACTCCTATTCTCTCTCACTTGCAACTTAATGGTCTCTACTGCTTCTTCCTATTCAATTCTCTGTTGCTGGGAGATTGCATTATTTCTGGCTTTTCAGATGTTCCACAGGGATGTGAGAAGCATATTTTCTCAAATCATTTTCTTCAATTTTGTATACTTGGGAGTCCATCCATCATTTTGGATGAACAACTAGGGTGTCAGGGCTGGACCATTGTAAGCCCCACCAGTTCAGAAACTTGGACCAAATCAGCGATGTAAATCTATAGGTTAAGAGTAAATAGTTCGCGTTTTCAATGTCTTTTTCATAGAGAACACAGTTGGAGTCACTTTCTGCTAGGATGCTCCCATGCTTTGAAACATGTCTCTTCTTTTAATCCTTTCTGCTAATGCTAACCATTCAAAAGCCTGCAGCTTGGCAGGGCCTTTTATCAACCATGCTAGCCAACAATGGTTGGAATCAAAGCATTTGTTGAATTCTAATAGCTTGCAGGTGAATTTGACAGAAAAGTCCTCATTCTCCCATATGCTTTCCCATTGATCTATACTTAGGAGGACACATCAACACAAATTGTCCAACTTGTATTAAAAAACATGAACATTGATCGCGTTAACATCTAAGTTTGGACATGTTCATATTTTAATTAGTAAAGATTAATTGTATAATTGGTTTATTCGTTATGATACTTTGAATTTGACCACGGCATTTAAAATTACCCACAGTTTAGCCATCCGCTTTTGAATTTAATCCGTAAGCTGTATGAGGGATGCATTCTAATGCATAACTGGGCAGTGCTTTGTTAGGAAGAACTTATGTGATTAAAATAGATTAAACATGCGATTTCTTGAACTACGACCAAGTATTTTGGTTCGTTCTTGTTAAACGCAGTGAGATTAACCACACGTTGTCAATTTAATTTAATTGCCGACAAGATTTAATAGGAGTGTTCACAGGTCGAGTTGGGTTTGGTAGCCACCGCCACCTGACCCGAAAGTATTGGGTTGAAAAATTTTGGGACCGATTTTGACTCGATAGATGATCGGATCAGGTTTGGGTTTGGTTGGGTTAGATCGATTTGGTTAAAAAAAATCATTTTTAAGTATAAAATGGTCGTGTTTGATCGAGTTGATCAAGTCGGATTAGTAAAATAAAAACCCAACACCCAAACTGGATATGTTCGGGTATTAAAATTTTCAACCGATATTCACCCAAATTAGAATCGATTAGGGTTAGGTTCAGGTAGATTTTAATCGGGTCAAATGATTTTTTGAACAGTCCTAAGATTAAGGTGCGGCTGGACTTTTGTTTTCTTTTCTGTTTTCAAGTTCTAATTAATCAGTGATTAATATTATTATCGGCCTAACTTTCTGGAAAGTCAATGCTCAATATTATATACCAAAGTTGACAATCTCATGTAATATTCAACAAGAAGAAAGCTTGGAGCTTTAAAATAATTACTAAGTCCAGTGTTTTTTCACATTACTCCAAGGTTGAAACATCAATCATCAAGTTGTTAATTAGAGAAAAAAACTGTTGATCCAAGGATTTCTCCCACTTTTGACTTAGCAACCACTAATTTTCAAACGTCACACACGTCGATTCTGCAACTTCAAACAGGAATTCGCTGTGTCATGATCCAGTGAACTATTTTACAGTGACAGACTTGTCAAATACATAGAGATTAAAAATCACTGCAGATTTAGACCAGCAAATGATCAAATTACCAGGATTTAGTAAATACAATTATTTAAAAAAGTCATTTATATTTGATTTACCTATCGAATGTACGCCAATAATTACAATTTTAAGTTTTTGATCAGAAATAGAGTTTTAGGAGTCGTAGCAATATTGATCCTTCGCAGGCCATCTGGTTGAACCCTTAATGGAAATCTACAAGTCAGTAGATAGGTAACATTTATATTTTTAAGTACTATTTTCATTATGATCATTTATTCAAGGTGTAGCTGTGGGTCTCCTCTATAATACTTAAATTTTAGTTGTAATAGTTAGTACTAAGATGCTAAAACAAAATTAAATTATTTGAACTTGGCTCATTATGTACACCAGTCAAACTTAAATTCATTTTAAAACTTGAATATTTTTTGAACTCGGTTCAATACCATTATATGTATTAAAAAAATCAAACTACCCAAATTTAACTCAATTAAAATTTATTGAAATTAACTCAAAAATTAAAAAACATAAATTTAAATATATTTAAAAACTTGTTAAAATTACCAAATTAAGATTTAACAACAGTACACTACTCGACTTAACCCGCCTCCTTTACAACTTCAGTTGGTAGTAGCCAGGATATTCTGGCAGCCGCTTGTCAGTTGAAAAGAGGTGAGAAAAGTTCGTGGGCTCCATTTTTACGCGTGGCGATATTAAAAGACTATGTTTTGCTTCTGTACACTTGCTACCCACATGTGGTTCCATTCTAAAAATAGCACTTGAGTCGGCCTTGGAGCAATTGTTTTTCTCTTTCTAAGTGTCACGGGTTGGTAGGTCGGACATTACACGGTGATAATATTGCGATCCGCCATGATCATATACGCAGCAGAAATAACCGTAAGTCGACTATGCACCAAACAATAGTCTCGTCAAACTCAAACACCAAAGCATAAGATTATACGCTTGTCCAGGATCCATCTGTAATGTCCCGCATAACTCTTTAAGCTCGAACCTCTGATGCTCAAGCCATAAGGCAACCCAAGCTATAGGCGATAGTAACGCCATACTCAAATGCGTGCACACATGACAAGCAATGTATTTAGCGCTAGTCCCTTTCAAAACACAAGCAATATAGCCATGTGCAACTAGACGTGCGCGTCAGCCAAGCATTACCCGTTAGGCACGATGCCTCCATCCATGAAACTCTTAGCGCCCTGCGTGAAGATGTTGCCAGCAAGGATAGGCACAACCGAATAGCAACAATTAAGCCCGCAGCATAGGGCCCCGCAATACCAATGCTAGCCAAACCAAGCGGTCATGTACACAAGCGTGAACCCAATGCGCAAGTGTACACGAGGCACACGGCATACAGGTGTGCACATCGAGGCCCAATCCGTCATGGACATAAGCCCCACCACTATATAATTATGGCGTAGTGGGTGCGAATGTTACAACCCCATCTTCGACGCTAATGCCCAACATCTGCTCCACCGGGCACAATGTCATCCATGTAGCCCCGTGACTAGCATAAAGACTGCAGCCACGTGCCACAGCCGACTCCCAAGTCTCGTCCACTCCCTTGGGGGACTCACTTGAATGCTGTCCCTTTCGGTAGCACCAGGGGGTGGTAGAGTCAACACCATACCCCCCCTTATAATAGCATTCTGAGCCATCTCCAAACTGATAGGAAGAAACATCCTACTCCCTCGAGGAGTCATAATCCATATATCCAATAAATATGAAAAATATAAATTACGAGATTGCCATACCACTGGCCAATCATGTTCAGATGTGCCCCACGCTAAGGTTCATCGCTGCCCCAGACGTGCCACGGGTGGCAACCCGTGACATTCTCCACCACTTCAACAATCATCGTCCTCGATGATGCCAAAGCCCAGTGCCAACTCCTAGCACTTGCCACAACTAGTGCCAACTCCTGATACTCTCCACCACTCGATCAATCAATGCCCTCATTGATGCCAAGCATAACGTTGAATGCGGTAGTGCTTATATGCCCCCACGATGAGTTGCCACCACTCCACGCAGACCAACACCTCCGTACTGATTGCCTACAAATCCGGTCTCCACCAAATCTGCCCCAACAGCTACTCGAAGCAAAGGTTCGCCCAAACTCCCATGCTGAACTCGGCAAAGCAAACCAAGACAACTTTTCCACCACATAAAGCAAACACAAAGTCTTCTGAGCAAGTGCTTTGTACCATATTGCTTCATCCGTTGGCAACATGTACCTGAATAGGCGTTGTCGGTCGCGCACTAAAAAAAGGCGTGCATTGGCCGTCATGCACCCTCCACCACTTCAAGGGGTCGATGCCCTCATCGACGAGCACTCCGCGTGCACCCTCTACAAAACTCCGCAGCTGAACCCACAAAAGCTCACTTGACATCAGAATTCACCCTGTGCACGACCCAAAGATGTCCTCGCGACAACCTATGGTTCTGTCCCACACTAGTTCCCATCTAACCAGCACTCCCACCGGATGGGAGTCCGTTTGCACTGTCAAAGTAAACCCAGCCCACTGGCAAACGGTTCCCACTGTTGAAGTTCCCACAATGTTACTCCAGTACCTCGGTCCATAGACCTTCACCCGAAGACAACCCATGCTGTTCCAGTACCTCGGCTCTCTAGCCTTCACCTGAAATTAGCCCACACTATTCCAGTACCTCGGCTCTTCAGCCTTCACTCAAAATCAGTTTGCAAAGCTTCAGTGTCTGATCCTCTGATCTTCACCTGAAGTCTACCCATATACAGCTCCAGTGCCTGATCCTCTAATCTTTACCCGAAATCTGTCCACATGCAGCTCCAGTGCCTGATCCACTGATCTTCACCTGAAGTCTGCTCAAAATGCCTCCCTCCGCCGAAGGACTTTATGTCTCGATAAATCCTCGCTACACGATGCTCTCTAGCAACGATGAACTCCTTTAAGCCACTTGGCATTCACTAGCCAACATGTATCACCACGAGGCAAAACCACCCAAATGTTTTAGATAAGTACACGCTCTTCACAAATGCCAACAGCCAAGTGCAGAAATAAGCACAATTGACTAAGCAAGTACGAAGCCAACAAAGTAACCATACAATAATACGAGTAAAGCTGCCAACAGTTTTGGCCAACTCAAGGGTCAAATGAAGGCAAGTAAATCCCCACAACACGAAGCAAGTTGCACAAGCTCACATACTGCAGAAACAACCTACCAATCCAACAAAGCAGTACTACTAACTTATCACCAAAATCATTTAATCTGACATACAGAAGCGTTTATGCACTACAAAGTCGGTCCCATATACATCCTTAAGATGACCTGCTGCACGGTACACCATGACCACAATCAAAGGACCGAGCACGTGTCCAAAGCTTGTTGAAGCGGCCACTTTAAGAAGGTACCAAAGGGGTTCAAATAGCAACCAAGTCCACTGATACCATAAGATTTTAGCCCACATAGACTGGAAACTGCTAGCTCGGTCCACTAGTCCATTCGTCATAAGATGCAATGATACTCGCTCCACCAATAAACCGACAACCAACAATCTGAAGCAAACAACCCACTGGAAGAAGTCCACCACAAATGAAGAGTATGCCCACACGAATAAGAGAAGTAACACCCAATTAATGCACACCACGGATGGTTAGTGCTCTGATACCAACTGTCACAGGCTGGCAGGCCGGGCACCACACAGTGACAGTAATGCACCCGCCATGATCATACGCAGTGAAAATGATCCGTGAGGTGATTATGCACCAAGCAATAGTCCCGCCAAACTCAAACACCAAGGCATAAGATTATACGCTTGTTCAGGATCCATCTGTAATGCCCCGCATAACTCTTTAAGCTCGGATCTCTGATGCTCAAGCCATAAGGCAACCCAAGCTATAGGCGATAGCAACGCCATACTCAAATGCGCGCACACATGACAAGCAATGTGCTTAGCGCTAGTCCCTCTCGAAACACAAACAATATAGTCATGTGCAACTAGACATGCGCATCAGCCAAGCATCACCTGTTAGACATGACGCCTCCATCCATGAAGCTCTTAGCGCCCCGTGTCAAGATGTTGCCCACAAGGATAGGCACAACCGAATAGCAACAATTAAGCCCACAGCATAGTGCCCCGCGACACCAATGCTAGCCAAACCAAGCGGTCGTGTACACAAGCGTGAACCCAATGCGCAAGTGCACACGAGGCACACGGCATGCAAGTATGCACATTGAAGCCCAATCCGTCGTGGTCATAAGCCCCACCACTATATAATTATGGTATAGCGGGTGCGAATGCCACAACTCCATCTTCGACGCTAATGCCCAATATCTGCTCCACTGAGCACAATGCCGCCCATGTAGCCCATTGACTAGCATAAGGACTACAGCCACGTGCCACAGCCGGCCCCCAAATCTCGCCCACTCCCTTGGGAGACTCACTTGAATGTTGTCCCTTTCAGTAGCACCAGGGGATGGTAGAGTCAACACCATGGTCCCCCTTATAATAGCATTTTGAGCCATCTCCAAACTGATAGGAAGAAACATCCTACCCCCTCGAGGAGTCATAATCCATATATCTAATAAATATGAAAAATATAAATTACGAGATTACCATGCCACTAGCCAACCATGGTTAGACATACCCCACGCCAAGGTCCCTGTGGCAACCCGTGACACTAAGCCCTGTGCCTTAGGGGTAGATTTTCCTATGTATCTGAGCTACTAACTTGGTTGAATAAACCAGAATTCTTAGGCTAAAATTTCATGGACCATGGTCCTCCTGTTTTAGTCTTAGTTCATAGAAAAAAAACCATGGATCCTACATATACTCAACCCATGCTGAAAAAAGGAATGTAAATGCTTTGCAAGTGCAGGCCGTTTAGGTATTTTCATTTGAGCACCAAGACAAAAGTGAAACTTTCCAACATCACAGTCGCTTCATCTCAGATTCCAAAACCCACAAAAAGAGATTTACAGACGACAGAATGAACGTTCGTCTTCACAAAATTCTTATGGAGGAAAAGTGGGTACATTCCAGACTCATTCATACAACAATGGCTGGGCAAAAAAAAAAAAAAAAAAAGAAACAAAAAGATGATTGCAATTAGATGAACCATTTGAATTGAGCAATAACTGTTTGTTTCTTGCCCTCGATCTACAATGCAAGCACCACGTAAAGGAAGCTTGGTCGCATCTTCAAGATCCCAAAGATAGAACTTGAAAGATGAGACCACAAATTAAGCCTGCCTGGCCTCGACACCTCACTTCATGCCAAACCATTGTGCTTTCATCCTTCATTGAAATTCAAATTTCAAGTAAGGAGAGTTGCTAAGGTGTCTATTGGTCAGACGTAACTGTCCTTTACAATTTTCTTGAAGTAAGAAAGATGATCCAAGTGACTCAGGGCTACAAGCAGAAGCGCAGCCAAGAAGGAGGTTGAATTTGGTTCAATCCTAGTTCCTCATTTGTATTCTTTTTTTTATTGCTGAGTAAAAGAGTAAGGGAGCGATCAATATAACTACCTGTCTGTGGGCGTGATCATAACAACCCATACCCTGTTAGATTTTCTGTGAAGGAGTGAGTCATAACTGAACCCAGCTCCACCAAGGTATAAAATGGCAAAGGGCCCGTCTCATTTGTATTCAAACATTTCAACAGCCTCTGCACCATGGATTGGTGGGACCATCTAAGCTTCTGCTATAAAAGATAATACAATTATAGTTTTACCACGGGTTTTTTTTTTTTTCGTGTTTTTGCTACAGTTTGTCAATGCCTACAATCAATTAATCTCTCGAGTTCATGTAGGACTGCTGTCTACATAAACCACATAAACTTTATATATTACATGAATAATCAGTGATAGATTTAGGATTTGTGTTAAGGGGGCTATGGTAAAACTTTTTTAATTTTATAGGGACCAAGATAAAATTTTTAGAAATTTATGGGGGCCGATACCTATATTTTTTTAAATACTTAAAAATCTATAGGTATTATGAAGAATTTTAGATTTCTTTTTTTTTGGTTTTTTTTGGGGGGGGGGGGGAGGAGCTAATGGGATGGGTGTTGGGTGATACTAATTAAGGTCAAGTAAGATTGGGTTTGAGGATAATATGCAATAACTTGCCCCATCTTGCCATGAACCCACCCCATTTATACATATATTTTTTTTGTTAGTTTGATTTTTTTTTCTTGTTTAAGTGATTTTGACAGTTGGTCTACTTATTATGCATTTAAAAAATTTATTAATATAAAGTAGGTGGGGTGAGAGGAGAAAGGAGTTAAGCGGTACAGAACCCAAAAAAAAGAGTCATTGTGCTGAGACCGGAATACGATAGGAGCTCCGAACCCAAACCGGCCTGTTACCATGCCTAATTGTGGTTGTTTTATCATTGGCTTTGTTATGGTGACATGAAACATAATACTTTTGACTAGGAGATTGGGCTTTGACAATTGAGACATCCCTAACTGTTTTGCCGTAGCGACAGAGATTTTCGTTAGTACAGTAAATTGATCCATGTCATTTTCTAGTTGACTTTATGGCCCAAATGGTATTTAATTCAGGTTCATAACTTTTTCAACAGCTTTTCTACTTACTTTTTTGTTGCCTACCAAAATAAAATTCTCTTTTCCTTAGTGTGGTTTTTGGTGGGGTTTTCAATTTTGTTGTTTTTACTAAAATTACAGAAAAACGAGTAAATAAGCTAAAAACAATTTACAATTAAAAAAACGATAACAATGAAAAAATTGAACATTGATTGAAAAAATTATTAAAGACAAAATATATGTATATATATTTATTTATAAGCCAATTTATAAACCACGTCCAAACGGTTTGTTGGCAATAGGACTGACTTTATTTAAAGTCGAATGTTGTTGTTCGTAGTCACAAATATAAGAGAAATTCAATTCATGAATTACTCGAATGTGGCTAATGAGGTTTCTTAAGATTAATAAACAAGAAGTTCAGGTCACATTCTTTCTCTTAGAAGATGGAAGAATAAAACTTGTGCAAAGACGGTGTAGCAAGGCATTTTAGAAAACTTTGGCAAAATCTTTTAATAAATAGCATTTGCCAATAAAATTTGAAATTGTAGTAAGCATTACTTTTGAGATTCCGGGGTAAATTTTTCAATAATTTTTTTTTTTACAAATAAGTTCTACGATACTGTTATGAAAAATTATTAAGTGTTTCAGGAGTATTAGATCATCCTTGCTACACATCTCACATCTCATCATTAGATGAAGTCGAATACTTAACTTGACAGGTATGGGACCTACCTCCACATAAAAGAAAGCGTAAGAACACATAGTATTCTAGGAGCAATCAAAAATTTCTTAATTTTCATGTCCTTTGGTACTGCTAGAGTATCTCTGAGGCTATTCTCTAAAATATATTTAAAAACTTTATTATTTATTTTAGCTAGTCAATTTTTTAATATTCTTCAGTTCAACTAACCACCTCATGAATTATTCATTTTTTAACATTCATCCTAAAAAAAAAAAAAGATGAAAGTGAGTGAGAGAGATATGTGAATTAAAATTTAGAAAATCACTTCTGACTTTTTACATTTGAAGAGTCAAAATAAAACTCTTTAAAATAGAGAATCATATAGAGAGTCATTTAGAGGGTCATTTTTTGAGGTTTAACTTTTTAAAATAACTAAGAGAGCCACTTTAGAGAGTTCTTTGGAAATTCTCTTATTTCCAAAGCTCTTCCTTTCACATCAAATATAAAAGAAAGCTGTGGAATTAACTACCGAAGATGTGGAAATAGTAATTTCCGATAATTAGGAGACATCAACACATTGTCCCAAACGGTTTTCAAAAACACAACATCCATCATGCGATCCTCTTACTTTGGACAAGTTTATATTTTAATTGGTTGAGATTAATTTATAATTCATTTACTTGTTACAACGCTACGAATTTGACGATGACATTTAAAATTACCAACAGTTTAGCCATCCGCTTTTGAATTAACCTGTACGTTGTATGAGGAATGCATAACTGGGCAGTGTTTTATTAGGAAGAATTTATCTGATTAATATAAATTAAATACTCTGATTTCTTGAACTAGAGCATTTGATCCGTTCTTGTTAAACACAGTGAGATTAACACACATGATCGATTCTAATTAAATGATGGTGAGATTAAAGGGAGGCCAGACCTTTTTATTTTTTATTTTTAATTTTCTTAAGTTCTAACTTTATGGAAAGTCAATCATCTTTATTATGTAACAAGTTTGAAACTCTCAAGTTCAAAGCTTGGAGCTTTAAAATAATTGCAAAGTCCAGTGTCTTTTTTTCACGACTCAAAGGTTGAAATGTCAATCATCAAGTTATTAATTAGAGAAACAACTGTTGATCCAACAATTTCTTCCACTTTTGACTTATCGAACCTAATTTTCAAACATCTGCACTGTCAAAAATAAACTGCTGTGTCATGAGTATCAATTACATTTGATTTCCTTTTTTTTTTAAAACGTTTATTAGGTTAAGCCAGTTGAGACTGCCTGGGTTATCTGCAGTTTGAACTGTCTGGCTCAATTCTGAACACAGCTCAGGCCCCTTGAAGATGAATGTTTTCGTCTTGTGGAATGGGATTTGAAGGGTTCATCGTAGCTGTTTTAAGTTACCATTAATTTAAAATAATAAAGGTAAATACTAACATGTGCTTTAAGGGCACATTTTAAGTCTGTTTTGTCTGGTTTTATAAAGTATTGAAACTTGTGTTTTCACAATTTTTAATATTGAAAATACAAGTTTCAACGCTTTGTAGAACCAAACAAAGTAGGTTTAAAATGTGTACTTAGAGCACATGTTAACAAGACCCAATAATAAATACAACTGAGGTAAAATAATAGGACAGAAAGTTGGAAAACCCTTTGCATTTCTTCAATTAATGAGTAACCGGGAGTACTTATTCAATGTTCTAATAGCAACATGTAGTCTTTCTTCACCCAACACAATATTTACGGATTCTGTCACTATGCATAGCATCTGGGTCGTACAACGAACAGTGAGAACCAATAGACATAGGCCCGTTTGGAAACAATTTTTTTGGTCAAATAAGCTATTTAAAAAAAGTATAAAGAATAAGCTGACTTAAAAAAAAGTTTGGCTAGGGTGTTTGATAACATATTAAAAAAGTTATTTTTTTCTTAGCTTTTTTAGTTAAGCTGTTTGGCTTCTACTTTTTGTTTATTTAGTTTTTTATGCAAAAATAACAATATTACACTCAAATTAACGTGAATGATGTACAAATTATTTTTTGTAACCAATATGACTAAAAAAAACATATCTTTTACAATGTTCTCAATATAAATGACACAAACATAATCATTAATCGATGCAAACATAATTTTCACTTTAAATTTTTTGAAGTAATATATATATACACAAAACAAATGCTAGCCACCTGCTATGAGCTACCACTCCCGTCTTGGTGATGGCCATAGTTTTAGCTTTTCAATGCTATCTAGTAAACAAGCATATTTGCATTGGAGTTATAGACATAGACATCCCTTGTTCATGCTCCAAATTAATTAATGAATTAAAAATTTGAGTTTGTACGTACATAAGAATTTTGGTTTTGGATTGCTAGCTTTTGGGGAGAAGGCATACTGGAAGTGATAAAGAATATAAAGCATATGTCCCAAATTGAACAAGCAGGGCAATTCAATAGCAATTGTCAAAGATTACTTACGTAGGTCCACTTGATTGTCTTCGTTTAGAAAAATGAATTGAAAAAAGAAAAAAAAAAAGTGACTTCTAGATTGGATTGATCATTGATGTATATTCAACAATATAATGACAAATATTTTCAACAATAGAATGATAAATATTACCTGCAAATATAATCATAAATAGATTCAACTATATAATGATAAATAGTTATTGGACTAACAAGTGTCCCTATTATATAATAATAATTATATGGACCATCTACGTTGAATTCGCATAATTCGACCTCTAATTAAATTTCTATATTCACCCATCCAATTGCCATCATCATTTGGCAACTGCGACTCATCAATATTTGTAGCGTCATTAATTTCATTCTCCAATTCAAAATCCTCCATATGTTCAATACGATCAAACTCCTCATCATGTTGATGATGTCCCCTGATGTAGTTGTGTAAGGCCATTGATCCACCAACTATGGTAGTTTGCACGTTTAACTCAAATGCGGGCATATCTCTTAGGATAGCCCATCTAGCCTTCCATACTCCAAATGGCCTTTCAATGACACTTCTCAAAGAAGAATGTGCATGATTGAATATTTTATTATCATTTCTTAGGACATCTCCTTGGCAAAATTCTTGATGATGGTACCTATCACCTTTATATGGAGCAAGATACCCCTTTGTATTGGGCTATCTGGCATCCACAAGATAGTACTTATCTGCACAAATTCATGTTATCCAAGTAAGTATAAAATTAAATCTATGCATATTATTAATATTTAAATTACATTATACCTTCTTGTGGGTGTGAAAAGTTCTTTTTCGGGTCAATTATAACATTGTAGAATATCCACGTGTCATGCATATTACCTTCCCATCCAACTTAGATGAAGATAAAACATATGTCAAAGTCACACACCACAAGTATGTTTTGAGTGTAACAACATTTCTTGCTAAAATATGGAATCGGATCCTTTGCCGGAGGGCTAATTTGTACATGTGTATCGTCAAGTGCGCCTATATAGTCCTATAAAGAAATTTCAGTGTTTTATCAATGCACAAGTACAATATGAAATAACAAACACCATACAATACATTTTTTCAATCATTAACCTTACCTTAAATGCACGATATTTCCCACTATTCAAATACAAGTGGACAAGACTTTGATCTCTAACTAACCTACAATAATGTGCTGCCAATCTTTTAACAGAATCCAAAATGGCATAGTAGTGTCGATGAACTATTTTCCTAAAGTGTTGGAAACATTTTTGTACCACTCGAACACTAACACCTTGTCCAAGCATTAACAAGAACAAAGGTACACTCTCCTCCACTCTTATTCACCTGTCAAGTAAAGGTATCTTGAATTCATATATATTCACTAGATCCGAACATAGTTTAAGAAATACCTCCTTGTTCATTCGAAGATTCCCATAAATTTGATCGCGATGGCCAGTTAGAAGTTCTGTCACCCATCCCCATCCTAAAAGCATTGATGTACGGCATGGCTCCTTGTCAACATATTAAGAGTAATAATCGTATGCATGCCCTACCATAACTAGCATACGTTTCATCAACTGACGTTGCCTATTAGAATAATGTTTCGAGATGACCGCATTTGACAAGTTCTCATTTATGTAGTCTTCATTCTTGGTTGCACTATTTTCTTCATTATTATTGTTCATTATGAGATGAATATTGATGATGCAACCTACACATGACATGCATAAATCTTTAACAACGCATTACTAGAAACAAATAAGACATCCCTGTTTACTTCCAAAAAAATATCCAAATAAATAAACCTAATAACATCCAAATAACATTTAAATATAAAAATAAAACATCGAAGCAACCAAATATTCAAATAAACATTTAAAGTTCTTGGCAACCATTGCCTTAGGAAAATATCATAGACCCTAAACTAGGAAGGGAAGGCAGTAGCTTAAAGATAAGTTGGCGGACGAGGATTAGATGGGCATTTTGCATGGCCTGCTCTTGTTGCAACCAACTTATCCGAACCTCATCATTAGAAAATCCCATAAACACCTCCCTATTTGCTGGTTTTGTAATAAGCCTAGAACCTATCAAGTACAATTGATCACCAACCGAAACACCAAGTAGTTCCTCCCAATTTAGCGAGACAATCATTAATCGTATTGGTCTGGCTAAAGTCAGGACAATGCTTAACAATTAGCTCACTCCCCCGACTCTCTATCGCTTGTAATACGCGGTCCATGGTCTTGGCAATCCTGGCTACTTTGGAAACTTTCTTTTTTCCGTTTGGTGTCTTCTTACCAGGTGACTTCACCCTCTTACGACCACATTGTACTTCTGTCGAAGTGTTACCACCAGAACAGTTACCTACAGGAGAACTATGTCCCCCTTCCAAGTCAACTGGTTGCTCTTCAATGCCAAAAGTGTCGTCATCAAAGGCTAGGGTATTTGTCTCCCCACTACTCTCGTCAATGAGTTGGCACGATTGTAAGTCCTCACTAGGTGTCTACTGTGACATCCCAGTTGCTGCCAACCCTCCAAACACACGATCCATCAAATCCTCATGCTTAAGTCCCCTCTCTCTTAATTTTCCACAGTACTAGTTGATCTAAATTAAATTCAAAGGAAAGAAAATAAATTTACCAAATATATAAACCAATTAGATAATTAAAATATTGCATTGAGAGGTTAATTATATTACCTTGGTCATCTTATCCTACCAATTATCCGGTGCAGTGTATGTTTTGCTTACATCATCCCAACCAAGTTCTGTGCAACCAGGAGCAGGATTTTTTACAATCCTCCATGGAATAAACTATTTTTTGAGTATCTTATACTAAGAATAAAGAGATTAACTTGGCCAATGTCTAAGAGCAATGGTATGCATGTGCATGTGATCTGAGTTTATATCTAACATCATTACAACTATATTAGTGAAGTTTTTAATACCAACATCTCATCTGTCCGTTGGAAGAAGTATTAATTTAGTCTATCCTTGCATTGAAAGATGACAAAATGGGAGAGAAAGGGTGCTGCATTAATTATTTTTATTGGTAAGACAAAGCATGATGGGCTTTAACCCATTCAATTGACAAGGTGCAGCTGACCTATAAAAGGTCTCCCCATTAGTTCTAAACTGTGTTAATGAATTTTTTTTTTTTTGTTTGTCCGGAGCAACCCACTAGGTGCAACTGACCCATGCAATTTGAAAAAAAAAAAAAAAAAAAAAAAAGATGCAACTGACTCATGCAATTAAAAAAAAGTGCAACTAACTCATAAAATTATTTTTATGATTTCTGTAAATGTATTTGTTGACTAGATGCTTTGGTTGGTGCATTTTCTCTAGGAAAATGCTATTCTTCCAGAATTATTGTACAGAATTTTGCACCAAAATGATGTGATAATGGTAGTTTTATAATTAATATGCACCTTGATGGGTTCTTTATTATGAAGTGATAGGACCATAACTTAGACACGTCATTTTGGTAATAAATTATGTATGAATTTTCTGGTTGTATAGCATTACTCTTTTCTCAAACATACGACTGTCAAGTGTAGTAAATCATGAGATTAGGCATAACACTTTCAAGTCAAGCATTTTTCCATCGAAATTCCATCAAAACATCTCATTGTCAAGCATTAATTATAAACACTTCAAAACCAAGTTCATACAAAAGCCCCAAAAAAATAAATTCTTCAAATTTGACAAAATAGTTCAAAGGTCTCAAAATTGACTTCTTCGGTGTTTGGTTACCACAAGATTGTATATAGTAGAGTAAACTTAGGTCGTACATCACAACGGTGGGTATAGTAGAAGAACTCACCAAATAGTTCAAAAGAAAATATCACGGTTGATTCTGCATATTTTGTGGGTGAAACAGGTAGAGCAGTACTAGCAGCAGCAGCGATCGAGAGAGAGAAGTGAGCCAATCTAGGTGCCACGAAGAGCAACAGGTTTGTATAAGGTTATCATAGGGCATGACGATAAGAAACGATGCGGGGTGGAATTTGGGATGAAAGAGTGAAGGCAAAATCGGGTTTCTAAAACTTTCATTAATTGTGCTGTAGCTCCCCGTTTTTAATTAAGCCAAAAAAGCTTCATTTTGTTTGTTTATTGGTTTTTAGCTTATAAAGCCTAAAATGGTCATAAAAGCATGCTTATTTAAAGTTAAAAAAACAGTCAATCAAACAGCCCAAGCTTTTTTTTAAGTAAAAAGCCAAATAAGCAATATTGTGAAGTTTATATACAAAAATCGAGTTTTCCATTTAAGAATTTTGCTATGTCAAACATTTGACAGTTGGAAATGGGAGGGTCTAAGCTAAGTTCGAATGAAAATAATTTTTGTTTTATGGACTTTTGACTTTAGCGTCTGGCTTAATAAAAAAAGCCAAAAAATAAATGCTTATTAGTGGATGTAGTGAAAAGCAGAAGTTAACAGCGTGTTTGGAACTTAGAGGAAACGAAGGAAGGAAAAATGAAAAAAAAAATTTTCCTCCCCTTATAGAGAAAGGAAAAGAAATGGTCTATTTCTTCCTCTCTTCATTCCTTTTACTTTTCATTTATTTTTTATAAAATTAAACAGAAAATATATATATATATATTCTTTTCATTCATTTCCCTTCTCTTTCCTTTCTCGAGTTTCAAACGAACTTGTAAGATCCTTTGGACAATGTACGTGGGAAAACTCCATCTCTCCCTCATGAATTTTAGAATGTCAATTTTAAATTAAACGCCAGAGTGGGCATTTGGTCTAGTGGTATGATTCTCGGAATGCCCCCTTCAATTTTCTTTTGCTCACCCAAAGAAAAAGAAGAATAAATACATTTCATGTTGCAATCCTTTGCACTAGGCAGAAAAACCTTACAGAAAGTGTAAACTAATAATGGCTCAAACAAAACAGGCTGAACTACAACATTCAATCACTACATTCCTAGACTTTCTTCAAACAAATGTGTCCTTTGCTGAGAGATTTTTTACACAACCCAGAATCTAGTTTCCTTTTAAGTTTCCAGTTGGTCCATCAATGGTTCCTTCAAGTTCTCCTGAGCTTGATCAAGAGTGCCACCATTAGCATCACCTCCAGCATTCATCATCAACCCATAGCTGAGACAGACATGTCGCCACTCAGCCTCCGCCGATAAGCACCCGTGCCTCGCCACGTACCGCTTAAGCTCGACACGAAGACTTCGAATGGGCTAAATTTGAAGTCCCAAAATTAGTTGCATATAATTGAAAATCAATAATTTCTTTGCTTGAACTTAAATCCTGCTGAAAAAATGACTAACCTCGGCTTTCGAATCAAGGGCAAGGCGAAAGAAGGCAGCCGAAACAAAATGCTTCCCGACGGACTCTGCCAATTTGATCTGACTAAGCCAGTAAGATGAAGTCTCAAGCCTATCAAATCGGCACTTGCTACATCTCTCTGCAGTTTGGTATGGTGTACCGGAAGCTCTAGGCTTAGCCAAGGAAGGTGAACCCGCCACGGGAGTTCGAGGGCCTGTAAGGTCTCCCTCCTGCAGAATTTTGGTAGTGCTTTTGCCAAGTTGTTCTTGGAAACACACACTCTTCTTCTTCTTCATTCCTGCTCTGTTCTTCTCGGGAGATTTCTTGTCCCCGGCCTCGGTTGTGGCAGGAGTGGTTTGAATTGGCTGGGTTTGTTTCGGGAAGGCCTCAATTGAAGGTTTCTTCGTTATGGGATTCTCGGCTACCGTCTTTGCCGGTGTCTTCTCCGCCGCCATGATTGCGGAAGGTGTGTTTTGGGTTGGCTGGGGTTGTTTTGGGGAGGCCTCAATTGAAAGTTTCTTCATCATGGGATTCTCGGCTACCGTCTTTGCCGGTATCTTCTCCGCTGCCATGGTTGCGGAAGGAGTGGTTTGGGTTGGCTGGGGTTGTTCTGGGGAGGCCTCAATTGATGGTCTCTTTATCGTGGAATTCTCGGCTACCGTCTCTGCCGTTACACTCGCTCTGTTTTTGTCAGGAGATTTCTTCTCCGGGGCCTCGGTCACAGTAGGAGTGGTTTGGATTGGTTGGGTTTGTTTTGAGGAGGCCTCAATTGAAGGTTTCTTTGTTATGGAATTGTCGGCTACCGTCTTTGCCGGCATCTTCTCCGCTGCCACGGTTGCAGCAGGAGTGGTTTGGATTGGCTGGGGTTGTTTTTGGGAGACCTCAATTGAGGGTTTCTTCATCATGGGCTTCTCGGCTACCGTCTTTTCCGGTATATTTGCTCTGTTTTTCTCAGGCGATCTCTTCTCCGCCGCCTCAGTTGCAGCAGGAGTGGTTTGGGTTGGGTGGGGTTGTTTCGGGCAGACCTCAATTGATGGTTTCTTCATCATGGGTTTCTTCTCGGGTACTGTCTTTGCCGGTACATTTGGGTTTTGACTGGTTCCGAAGACTCGTCTTTGCCTATAGAACACAGAAGTTAGAAACGTGAGATATAGAGAACTATTCAAGTTGGTAGGTATATGGATCGATTTTACCTGTTAATGGGTGGTTCTTTGGCATTGCCTTTTGGTGCCTCCATGGTTTTCCGGTTAGTTTTTGGTTTCGAAGGCTGAGATTTTCCTGGTTTTTAAATGTATCACAGTGGAAATTTAGTGAACAATCCGTGATGTATACATATACTTACATGTATACATGTGTATAAGACGAAATTGAGATTCAATTACTGTAACAAGAAGAGAGAAATGGTACCAAAAAACGCGGTGGCCTGATTTTCCATCGCAAGAAATCACTGCAGCGTATGAATTAGTTTCAGTTGTTGATTTTTGAAAGTGTAAATGTCTCTCTCTCTCTCTCTGTTTCTCATAGAAAGGAGGACAGAGAGTAGTTAGCGATTTTGAAATTTGAATTGAGAAAGCGCGGGAACAGGTTTTCAATGTAGAGGCTCCCAATAGGACCCATCAGCCCATACTTCGTAGTTCGTATGATGGCCCAAATGAGATTTGAGACCATGGAATAAAATACTAGAAAATATTGCTATATAACACAATTTTTTGAGTTACAATTTGATATATCAATTTGCTAGATACGATTTAAAACAAAGAATATCATGAATATATTGTAAAATATTGCATTATATAAACCTCAAGGGATTGGCTTAGTGGTCAAGGCTTGGAGTTTAGGGATCTACTCACTCCAATATTTTAGATTCAAAACTTCCTAAGTGCTATCTAGGAGTGTTCACGAGTCAAGTTTAATGGTCACCCGATACTCAACTTGAATCTATCAAATTGGAAAAAATTAGAATCGATTTTGACCCAATGAATAGGTGATTCCGGGTTTGGTGGGATCAGTTTGGTTGAAAAATTACTTCTAAGTGTAAAATAGTCGTGCTGGGTCGGGTTTGGTCGAGTCAGGTCAACAAAATTAAGACTCAACGCTTAAATCGAATATGTTCAAGTATTAGAAATTTTAACTGATATCCATCCAAAATAGAATCGGGTTGGGTTGGTCGGGTTAGATGGATTTTTTAATAGCTCTAGTGCTATCAACTCTTTGTAGTTACTCCCAGGGTTTTTGACCTAGTAATAACCAAATTTGTGTAGAACGGAGGGACTGCATAAGTTTTAGAATTAGTTGAGATACGCATAGGCTCGCCTAAACACCCAGTTAGGAAAAAAAAAAAAAATATATATATATATATATAGCTATATATTGATGGACATATCACAAACATTACATAGCATACATTTGGGTTAAAAATCACAGTATGTTGATATAAAAACATACAGTAAATATCACAAAAAATATTTTTGTGGAAATACAAACGAGGCTTTTTTTTCTTTGTCGTTTGGTCATAAAGATTTTAAAACACCCCCCCACCCAAAAAAAAAAAAAAGAATGATCATGTTAAACAATCAATTAAATCATTGACCTTCTAATACAAGTAATTTCCGCTTAGGAATGTCACGTGACACAAGAAACACGTCAACACCATGGTGATCAAGTCAAGTCAGTTAATTGAGGAAAGACCTACTTCTCCTAATCTTTCAAGGGATAAAAAAAAAGTGAATTAGATTTGAGCAAAGAGTCAGGAACCACATCTCACTCACAAGATAGTGGCTTATGAGCGTTTAGAGTGGAGGGCAAGCCTGACCCATTAGGCTACGACCATGAAGACTGGCGAAACACAATAAAGGTTCATGGGAAGGCTGAAAAAGAGATAGATGCTCACACATTGGCACTGCATTCTTTTCTCTGTGCTCTCTCTTTCTCCAGTTGTGAACTGCTTCCCCCAACTAATTTAAGTTTCAAGGTGCCTTTGAGCGAGCAAATCTCGGACAGCTAGTACTCACCCTCAGTGGTTTTGCAATTGACAGTAGAATTCCCCTGCACTCAAAGTTCCAGATTAACAACTTACAACTTATGTGAAAAAAAAATCCCCCGCACACCTTCTATTCCAAATTAAAAGATTTCTAAAACTAATCATAATGGGTGGCCTAATGGTCAATTGGTCTTCATGTTAAGTATAAAGTCTCAAATTCAATTCCTCTTTATGTACTCTTATGACAGTCATCTTTCATGTAATGCATAGTTTATATAATTCGTATGAACAAATGCTACAGAAGCTCAAGCGAGTAGTTAATTGAAGTTATTTATAACACCTGTAACACCAAAAACAACGAAACCACTACTAGTCTTATAAGAATAACGGTCGTAGTCATGATCAGGACCATTACGCCATATCTCCCTCCCTCCAACTTCTTATTGTCCGTGCATTTTGGGGTACATTTACAGTTGGGGAAATGGTAGCGTCAGGTGTCTCTGCAAAAGTCCGTCAAGCACCCCGAACGCTAGCATTTCGCTTTACCGTGATATCTAGTGCTCTAAGAATTGTACTTCTCAATATTACAGACTACTGCGAATCTGCAATCAAGTAATAGATTCAACAGCTGATTCAATACGGAGGTCTTTGCAAATCATTATCAACGGGGTTCACTATCAATGTAGACAAGCAACATTCATGGAGAACTTGGGTCTTTTCTTGGAATGTAATACGCTCACATGTATGAGTCAATAGTACCAAGAACACGAGTTTAGAGTCAAGCAAGGTTCAAGTATTCTATTTCTACTTCAGGGACCAAGACTTCCAACTTAGCTTACCAATAGTCCTGTCCAAAATCGAAGAACCTTCATTTGGGTTCCGTTAAAAGAAAGTTAAAACTTCCAACTTGATCACGTCCAAAGACTCCAAACCATAAATATGGGCATGTTATTTTCCTAAATCAACTTAGCTACCAATAGTCTTGATCATGTCCAAAGACTCCAAACCATATATGGAAGGGTACCGGCAGTACATGTTGCTTTCCTAAATCAACTTAGCTACCGACGGCCTTGTCCAAAATCAATGAAACTTCACTTGGGTCACGGTTAAAGAAATTAAACTTCTAACTAGATCATGTCCAAAGACTCCAAACCCTTATATGGACCGGTACCGGCTGTACTTGTTTTTTTTTTCTAAATCAACTTAGCTACAGATAGTCTTGCGTGCAAAATCAAAGAAACTTAGCTTGGGTTCAGTTGGAGAAAGTTAAACTTCCAACTTGGTCATGTCCAAATACTCCAATCCATATAAGGACCGGTACCTACTGTATTATTTTCCTGTTAAATGCAGACAATATATAAGTACCTAAATCAATCCTCATATTAACTTGAAACTAAGTAGAGGTTAACTTCTCCCAAGCACATAACTAAGTCTCTTTCTGAGCTTGAACTGTAAAGAAATCATACTAACAAGATCAACTCACTCAAACCATAAGCACGAGTACGTATAAATCAACAATCATGATTTGTTTAAACCCCGAAGATTTTGTTAGCAGAAGGTTCATCTTCTTTGTCCACTTGAATCATGCATATATATATATATATATGTTTTTCGGAAATAGGCTTCGAAATATATGCTTAGGGTTGTGTCTTTCTGGTCCCTTTTGTGGATTGATGTTGCAGTGAGGGATTTAGTTATCAACTATATGCTTATAAAGGTGTGATGATCTCAAACACACTGGCAACAAGACAAGGGGTAGGCTAGCCAATTGAGCACACATAACCTTATACAAATAAATAAAGTTCTTCAATCAGCCTTAAAAATGTGAAAAATTAGAGGAATTTTTCTTCAATCATATGAGCGGAAATGGATACACACAAACTTACCACTACCTTGAATTGAAACCCTCCACATTGCCATATTCAAATGAGACCCTTATGCTGTGTTTAGAATCCGAATTTAACAAGAAAAAAACAAAGGAAAAAGAAAAAGTGCAGAAAAAGAAAACAAAACAAAATAATATTTTTGCTCTATTTTCTCATACCTTCTTCTTTTCCTTTTATTTTTCATTACCAAATCCTTGCTACAAACACAGCCTTAATCCTCTCATCGCGTAGTTCAACCCTATTCTTATTGGATCACATCTCAACAAAATTAAGCATCATTGCTTGCCCTTAAAATTTTTTTTGATGTGGAACTATAATAGATTAAGGCGTAATCACTCACACACACACACAAAAAGCGTCGACACAACGCATTGCAAGTCAGGGGAAATTAAGATGCCTTGCAAATCCGGTAGCACAATCTGATTTAGATAATTTTAGGAATGCATGGCCGGAGTCATTTTTTATAGACCAGGCTAAGTGCTTGATTTATTCTTCGTTTCCCGTGGCACCAAAATAGGAAGGAAAAAAGAAAAAAGAAAAAAAGAAGTCGTTTATTATCTCAAATATTCGAAAAAGCTAACAAAAGAACTTAAATGACTAAAATATTTGGAATAATTTATGAGGAATTTAATGTTCGGACAAATCACATTTAAATTCGTACATTTGAATATGAACTAGTTTCCGTTTTTATCATTTTTTTTCTGGTGAATCTGGGAACCCATACGTATATAATTTGCATCAGTGTTCACGATCCAACATCATCAAGAAATAACAATTATTTTTTAAAAACTAGTAGGGTGGCACGCATTATGTGCGTTTTATATTGCACTCTATGACTTTATCTACCAATTACAATTGTAGAGAAAGAGCCGATTGATAAGAGAAAGTGTCACTATGAATTTAGACATGTGCAAAGAAAACATTGGAAATAACGGTAGTTGATGGAGGGAGTTGATTACACTCCATAAGTGTAATATCAATCCTTTAATTGGTGGATTGTTAGCTATAGTTTAGATGTTTTATTGCTTTATTAGTTATAATTATCTCTAAATTGTCTTATCAAACATTATGCAGGAAATAGAGCTAAAAAGATTTAAAAAAATAAGCAAAATTCATAGGGAGCATTTGAACGTAGGAGTCCACTATGCAAACGAGCATCCGAACGTCTAGCCCATCTGCTCGAACGGTTGTTGGAGATTTGGAGAGCTCAATTTACCGTTCGAATCAAGTTCGATAGTGTGCGATAGAAAATCAGAGATTCAAAGAGGTGCAAAACCCATTCAATAGACGTTTGCTGGCGTGCGAACGACCATTCAAATGGTAGATTAGGGCGTTTGAATGGTTGACGATCCCCTATTTTGTTCAACTATTTAAGGCAACTTTGGCCTACTTGGAGGGGGTTCCAACAGTTTTTAGGGTTTAGGCAGTTCATTTTTAGGGTTTTAGAATGCTTTGTATAGGACTAGAGAGTAGATTCATTATATTTTCTTTGTTTTTCTTGTAATCAAACTCTTAGATTTACATTTCAATGCAAGTTTGTTCCATTTTCATGCACTTTTCCATGAATTTTAATAGCTAAAATCTATCTTGGATTCAAATGTGAAGATTGGCCTAAGGTTTTCAAGTTTTTATGGAGGTATAATGCTTTTCATAGATTTTATTCTATATTGCTTGTATTCATTACAATAGAAATTTAGATTGGTTAGAAAACTTATATTCAAGGCTTTCTTTGGTAATTTCTATGCACAATCTTAGGGTTGATATAGGGAGGATTGCACAAATCAATTAATTGAATCTATGAAACTTAATTAGTTGCAAATCTAGATTCTATTGCAAATGACCCCTAATTTCTATAATCAAAATCTTCTGAATCAAAAGTCCACCGAAAAACCTTTGATTTGAGTTATATGTATGCCTCCATTGAATTCTTGTAGAATCTTGGCCAATTGAATATTTGCATTCAGGTCCCTTTTGTTGAGTCAAGGTTAATCCTTGTTGACTCAAGGTTAATTCCCATGTTGATTTTGATGATAACTAAATCTTGTGTTATGTTTCTAATGAATCTACTTAGTGTGCAGATTAACAAGTTCATAGTATAGACTGAAAATTCAATCTTAAGTCTAATACATATCAAGGAGAATGCATAACAAATTCAAGAAGCAAGCAATGAATTCAAAGAGCTATGCAATGAACCAAACTAAGAAATGATGTCTATCTCTACTTCAAACATGTGTTTTACATTCGAAGAGATTAAAGGTGTTCAATTGAAGCTTCTTTCAAGTATGCATAATTTCAATGAAGATTGATTTGCACCAGACTAAAGATTTCATCAGAATACACAAAGATCAGTTGAATAAGTGTAATGCTCAGTTGAAGAAGAATTGGTTGTTGAAGAGTTTGGAAAATGCTCAAGAGATGATCTAATCTGGTATGCTAAAGACCAATTCAAGACATGTGATTGAAGTTGCCAAGAAGATGGCTTACAATGAATATCTGATCTCTACATGGAATCCAAGTAAAGAATTCTTCTATAGTATAAAGAGTCAATGAAGATTAGATGTGTGAAAAGATTCCATCAAGTTTGCAAAAGTCTCATTGAAGTGATCTTTAAAGAAGAATGAAGAATTGCTAACAAAGAGAGGAAATCAGACATGAAGCATTGTGAAGCTTTACAGGAAGATTGACATTCAAGAAGATGTTCTACAATGATTGAAGAAGCTTTGTAAATGAAGAAGTAAAGTTCAGTTTTAAGCAAGTGAAGCTTTGACTGCTTGAGATTCAAGAAGAAGATCAACATCCAATGATTGATTCAATTCTAATTTAAATAGAAGTTAACTCTGATGAGTTAGGAAGATTTGATTGATCTTCATACCCCAAAGACATACTCCTTGAAGATCTTATACCAGTGCTTTGATAAACTTGATCAATAGAAATCTGATGGCTGAATTCTGGGCAATGAGGGGACTCATAAAAATGGGGAGTCGCCTCCTGATCACAGATGCTAAAAGGCCTGAAGACATATTGGACAATGAGTGGACACATTCAAACAAAGTGTCGCCTATTGAACATAGAAGCAAAATTGTCTGAAGACCAAGTAGGCAATGAGCGGACACATTGTTATGAAGTGTCGCCTCACAGTGCCAGACGCAAAGGCTTGAAGATAATATGATCAATGAGCGGACACATAAAGATGAAGTGTCGCCTCCTGGTAGCAGAAGCAAAAGGCTGGAAGTTTAAATGATCAATGAGTGGACACCTGAAGCAGAAGTGTCGCCTCATGACAGCAGAAGCCTAGTATGAAGAAGACAGATGAACAAGGAGTCGCCTCATCAACCTGAAGAGGGGACTCATGAACTCAGTAAACTATATTTGGTAAATGCAGAAGCAAGAAGTGTCGACACCACAAAATGGAGCTGACTCCCTCTGCTGCAACGGCTACTTTTCTTAACGTTATAACAGAATGGACGTGCATTTATGATACCCAACCACCTCCAACGGATGGAATCAATGCAAGGGTATATATACTAGCCTCCAACTGCATTTATGTACAAGAATTAAGGGGAAGAAACAACAAGAGACAAGAATCACTGATATATATTGAATATTCTTCCAACTTTTATCTGTGAGCTTTGATTGTAAATCTACTCTAGTTAGAGAGTTTGTTTGTGAAGTTGTATACTCTTATACACTTGTAACTGAGAGTTTGAGAGTTCTCTTGTGTGAAGCAAAACTCTTGTAAAAGTTTAAGTGGAGCTTGGACAAAACCACTTCGGATTTGAAGAGCTCGGTGAGGAGTTCTTGTAAAGTGAGCTAAGCACTTTGTCAATCAGCAACCTATCTTGTAATAGTTGATTACATAGTGGAAGAAGGCTTTAAGGAGGTCTTGGGGTGAGGACGTAGACCACAGTTTGTGGTTGAATCTCGGTAAATCTGTGTTTCTCCTTCATTGCTCTCTTTTCTTTGTTTTCATTGATAACTTTACTTTGCACATAGATTAGCCTTGACTATATTGTTTATATTAATTTTAATTAATCTTAACTTGTATTAATTTCTGAAAAACCCAATTTACCCCCCTCTTGGGTTGCCTATTGAACCAACACCTTTCCATTTTATCAATCACATTTAGTTTAATTGTTTGTTAATCGCTTTCAAATAGTTTAATTAAACCAATTTCCCACAATCAAATGATTTTTGGTTTATTTTTAGTCCAATTTGTCAATTACTAGTCAAACTAAATTTAGTTTAGCGTGAGCTTAGTGCTGCTCTTATATTGAGATCAATTCTTGAGGAATTCAACTTGGGTCTTACTGAGATAAATTATATCGCGACAATCATTCTCTTGCGGTGCTTAATTGGAGCAAGTCAAAGTTTTTGCTCCATTTCCGTGGATTAAAGGCACAAAGGGAACATTAATGAACTTTAGGTTGAAAAGTGATTGGTGGATTGAATCTCTATTTATCCATCACGACAAAGGAATTTTCAACTAAGACCATTGGTAACTTTGTTTCGTCCTTTATATGAACAACATGTTAGATTTTGTTTCTTGATTTTCCTCGTTATTCTAGAATTGTTTGTTTGAGCAGTGTAGAATCCTTGCATTGTATTGCGTTACCTAGTTGATCAATTGGTGAATAGTAATTGGTGGATAGGCTTGTTTGTTATTCATTTATTACTGGTTTTGCTTTGTATGTGGAGATTGGAGGTTCGGTTGGGAATTGATAGTGAATTGATTGAATTAGTGGTTTTGCTTTGTATGCGGAGATTGAAGGGTTCGGAAGGAAAATTAATTGGTGGAAGGTATTGTGTTTGTTGTGATGCTTGAAACTCTGATGGTCTCCTGTTTGTGCGTTGCATCTGCATGTCATCATATATTAGGGACATCCATAATCGTATAGTGAGAATTGACCACGATCATACCACTTTTTCGGTTAGAAATCCTTACCCTGGTCTACCCTTAGTTATTGATTTAGGCCCAATTCCAATGACTAACCTCAACAAAGAAAATAACCTCAATCTTAACCGCATTCCTAATTTGAACCCAACCCTAATGGAGGCGTAGGTGTTAATGTAAAGAGAGGGAGCAACCATGGTGATATGGGTGCTTCCCACCTTAGTACCCTCCAATATTACATGAACCTACCTAGATAAGTGTAAGCACCCCATTTTTGCTCGCTCGACAATCTCCAGTTTGTTCGGACTTATATTCAAACCAACGCATACATATTCAAGTCCAAATCAATTTTCCAAACTCATTCCAATCAATCAATCGCTTCGTGGGCCCGTTAGGGCCAACAGAGACAAAATAACCAAAATACTCTTGTGGCATTGCTCGATCATATTCCTGTTGGCACGTCTTCCTAGAGACGGTAAGTTGTCATTTCAATCTCAAATTCAATTTCAAGTCCAATTCCAATTCAAATCAAATCAACACGCCTTTCGAGAAAGTTGATCCCTCAGACGGTAAGACCATCCAATCCAGCACGTTTTTTGAGAAAACTCTTCGGAATGGTAAGTCCTTTTAAACCTGTCGACTGAGATGAGACCCCAAGTCACCAAGATAATAGAACGGTTTACCTTCGGCGCCAGGTAGCCCGCCAATGAAAAATGTCTGTTATTCGGTACGTCTTTCGAGAAAGTTGATTCCTCAAACGATAAGTCCACTTAGCAACTTCCCGAGATCAGACAGTTTTTGGAATGAACGTGAACCGTCAGAGTGGTAGAAATACTCGTATATATCACAACCGTTAGAGTGGCAGAAATACTCATAAACAGGTTGACATTAGGGAATTGCCAACAAAACCCCTATGTCATGGGACTGAACTTGCCTCTTAGCCGTGACACGTTTACCAAAGGATGAGATACCTTTTGGAAACCAACTCAACACAGATTGTCAAAGTGACGAAAACACTCAAAACCTGGGTCAACACCAGTGCCTGCTAGCCCACTCCGGTGAAAAATGACCAAACTGTCCCTTGGGCCATTTTCGGCACGCTTCTTGAGAAAGTACCTAAGTCCTCAAAACGGTAAGTCCACCCTTCCAAGATGATTCCAAAGATGATCTGACATGTTTAAGTACCTTCCAGTCGGTTCTAGACCAATTCCAAGACCATTCGGTCAAAATGACTATTTTGGCCCTACGCATCCGAGTACCTTCGGGAACCACACCAGCTCTGGGTATCAAAACAGTAACCTCCTGAGAATACTTTTTATAGTATTTCTAACCTTCCAGTATCTTTTTGGATCATTCCGAGTCAATTTCGACAAATCCGATATAAAAATAACCGTTTTGCCCCTGGTAGGTCGGTCACCTTTCCAACCACACCGGCTCTGGGTATCAAACCAGCACTCCCTTCGAGCACTCTGGATATTGTTTCCAACTTTCAAGTCTTCTCATGGATTATTTCGAGTCTATTCCGGTGGTGTTCCAGTCTAGTTGACCATTTTGCCCCTAATAGCCCGTTGACAATTTCGACCTTGTTTTGCAAGTTTGTTACCCCTGGGACACTATTTCAAGGGTTTCTACCCACTTCCAGCCTTTCGGATCTTTCCCGGACCTTTCAGAGTCACTCCTAGTAGAGTCAGGCTAAAAAATGTATGGTAATCATTAGGATAGGTGTCCAAATCTTCTACCTTGCATATTAAGGGTCGAACATATGTTTCTTACCGCCTTAAAAGGTTTTCTAAGTGGTTGGCGCCACTAGTAATGGTGCTAAGCTAAAAAATGGCCTAGCGCCACTCCTAGTGGTGCAAGTGGATTTTTAAGCTTGGCGCCAGTGGATTTTTAAGCTTGGCGCCACTATAATAGGCGGCCAAGTCACTCTTTGGTCTATAAATACAGAGCCTCTTCCCTTCATGAAAACGGTCGGCAATCTAACTCCGGGACTGTCTCTCGATATACAACCCCTGAACTCTCTCCATACCCTTGTTTTCTTAGGCTTCCTCAAACCTTAGCCCCTATACACTTTAACCCTAGCATACATACACTCAATACGTGCCTATACAAGCCTCCAAGCTGACCGTTGAAAACTCAAGGTGTTGTAATCTTAAAGCTCTCAAAGATCTACACGAAGTAAAGCAAGCAAATCAAAAAAGACAAATGGTTAGTTTTCTATTTATGTTTACGCAATTCCCCTCCCCCCCCCCCCCCCCCCCCCCCCCCCCCCTCCCTCTCTCTTTTCTCTCCTAACCCACTTAAGTTTTCTTTTATTTTAATTCCCTATCTTCTTCCCCCCTTTCTTGCATGCTTGAAACAAAGGGAATCCTTGATTCATGTGCAAGAAGAATGGTTGAAAGTTACCGTGTCGAGGGCTTTCTTCTAATTTAACCTTAGACCACGTGAGTTATGTGGTGAAGCCTAAACCTTGTATGTTCACAACCTTACTTGCATTATGCATATCATATTCATACATCTATTCAAAATCATTTTCCAAACTTGTTTTTAAAAACTTGTATCAAATTCTCTTTCAAAACTTGCATTAAAATCTTCTTATTCCAAATTTGTTTTCAAAAATCACAACATTAAGATGATTCTAGTCATTCCATGGTTAGGGTTGTTTTAGAAAAGTGTTACATAAGTTTTGAGTGTAAACCCTAAAATTGTTTTTGTTAAAATCACAATCCTAATGTAATTCTAGCCATTCTATGGTTAGGGTTACTTTATGAAAGTGTTATATTTAATGAGACCAGTATGGTTCATATTTTTAAATCTTTGTTATTTTCAAAACCACAATCCTAGAATGGTTCTAATCTTCCTATGGTTAGAGTCGTTATAGGAAAGTGAGATATTTTTAGAGACTTGTAAAAGTCTATATTCCCTTCCTTTTTCAAATCTCTTTCCAAACTTCTTTTCCAATTTACTTCCTAAAACGCTTTCAAAAATCTCCTTCTAAAAACTTTCTTTCCAAAAGTTTCACTTTCCAAATGATTTTTTCAAAACTCCTTTCCAAAAACCTCTCTTCAAAATTCTACTTTCTAAAAACGCTCTTCAAGTTTCTCTCCTAGAAACTCCCTTCGAAAGATTTACTTTTCAAAAACTCTTTTTCTTGAAGTCCAAGCCAAGTCCTAGAGCCAATGATTAGAAAACTCTAATTTTCACTTTCCTTTTCTACATCAAATCTTAGATTTTCAAAATCTCTTTTTTACACCAAAATCATATTTTCTAAATCCAAGTTTTTCAAATCTCATCCTTTCTAATTACATGTCAAATCTAGTCTTTCAACTTAAAAAACCAAATCCAATCATTTGTTTTAGGAAACAAAATCAAATCATTTTGTTTTGGAAATAGAAATCAAATATTTCTTAATTTCAATCATTTCCTAATTCTAAACTATTCTAATGTCAAACCTTTCCAAATTTCAAACTTTCCAATCTTTCTAAATTTAAACATTTCCTAATTTCTAAACTTTCTAAATCTTTCTTCAATCAAACTTTCCAAATTCCAAATCTTTCTTAGATTGAAATATTTCCAAAACCAAAACTTTCCTAATTTCAAAGTTTCCTAAATTCAAAACTTTCTTAAGTTAAAACATTCTAAATCTGAAACTTTCCTAATTTGGCACTTTCCTAAAATTGAACTTTTCTAAGTTCAAACTTTCCAAAATTCTAAAGCTTTCCAAAGTCCAATTTTTCCTAAACTTTAACTTCTCTAAATCCATTCCAAATCAAATTCTTTTCAAATCAAATCTTTTTTTCAAATCAAACTCCTTTCTAATCTAATCTTTTCAAATCAAACTTTTTGAAACCTAAAAATGTCTATTTTCAATTGGACTTTTGTCCCAATTATGACTGACCTGATTTCCAAAAAGGGATATGTAGGCAACTCTCATGGGTGCGGTCATAACTTTTTCTAAGTTTTCAATTTCATAATTATTTTCAAATTTTCAATTCTATACTTTCTTTCAAGTTTCTAATTTTGTTACTTTTCTTAAGTCTCCAATTCTATAACTATTTTTTCCAATTTCGTGATCTATTTTTTTTCAAAATCAAATCAAATTCTTGCACTTGCATATCATGTATCATGTCAAACTTCTTTTTCAAAATTATTTTCTAAAGTGGATAGTTTTTGAACATTTATTAATCAAAGATTCAAAATGAGTGAACCTAGAGTGAAAATACATGTAGGTACCGCAAGGGCGGGGTAGGGTGATGGCTTAGTGCCTCTTCCCTACACGTAACCAACCTCCGAACTTAGAATTACTGTTTTCAAAGACCAATGGAGTTATTTTCAAAAAAGGGCTTAAATCTTTTAAAGGTTGCCAAAGAACCCATTTTCTTAAAAGCCTCTCTTGAGGAAATTTTTAAAATCTTTTTTCAAAAATCCTAAGTGTAATCTTCGGATTGTGCTTAATTTTAGGTGACCTAACTCACCTTAATCAAGTTAGGTAGCGACTCCAAATCTTTTTCAAAAGCCCTTAATTCAAATTAATTTCTAATTCAAATCTAGTCGTACTCGTCCTTCTAGGAGGATGAATTCTAACGAGAGAGCACTGTGTTTTTCTCACTTGTTTTTTTCGAGTACAAAATATTGAGCGCGACAGCAAACACCCACTTCTTGCATTATATTTTTCCCTCATCATAACACATTGAATCTCAAGTCGGGATGTAAATGCTGTCCCAATTTCATGGTACGGATTCTGAGCAACCATACACATTCATCAAGGAATTCGAGGATGCATGTTACTTGCTATGGACAATTCGTGTCCAAGGGAGGTTTTCCTTTTGAAACTCTTCCCCTTTTGTCTCAAGGATAAGGTTAAGTTATAGTATAATTCTTTGAGGCCATTGTCCAACCATTCACGGGCTGCTCTTTAAGGGTAGTTTTTACGGAAGTTCTTCCTCGAAAATAGGACCAAGGCAATTAGATGCCAAATTTTGTAATTCTTTCCAATAATGGGAGAGTCTTTTTGTCACACCTGCTCCTAATCAGGCTCCATTAACACTATCTTAGGGCAAGTGTGCTCGCACAAATTACCAACTTGCGAACGACACCTCACAACTATCCCAAATATAAGAATTATATAAGGAATAAATAACACCATTATAAATAAACCATCCCAAAATCATAACATTGTATATAAAAACTCATTTCACAATCACTACACATAAGTACAGAAAACTACTAAACCAATTTACATTAATTACAAGACCAAATGTAAACAAACTCTATAAACTCCTATCCAATTCACAATATATACAAAACCAACGACTCGGCAATGGAACTTCTTGAAGCTCTCAAACTTGACATTAAAGCAGTGACAACAACAGTAGTGGACTGGTCCTCCTTTCCATCATACCTGCAGGACAATCTGTGTGAGTGTGAATTACAGATCAATACGCTCACTAAGATTATCAAAGTTGTAAAGAAAAAGGTAGTTTCGATTTAGTTTATGCAATCCACTTTTCTCTTATCTCTCTAACCCACTTAGGTTTTCTAATATTTTAATCCCCATCTTTTACCACCCCTTCTTCCATGCTTAAAACAAAAGGAACTTCTCGGTTCATGCCTAGGCAGACTTGTTAAAGGTCACCGTGTCGGGGGCTTTCTTAAAGTTCAACCCAAGATGGTGTAGGTCTGGCCCCCTTGGTTATGTGGTAAAGGTGATCACTCCAAAACAGTGCAATTGAAATATGCCAATGTGTGGTTGTGATATAGTAATAATACTCGAAAGTTCGAGATCGATCCACAAGGAAGAGGGTTAGCACATTTAAGAAAAACTCACCTTAGGTCAGAGCTCTCAGGAAAACGCATTAAAAATAAAATAGTTTGAAGAAAGGATTTGATTTATCTAAACTAAACTATGAAAGTAATAAAATCAAGTCTTGAAACCAATTGATCCAATCAATCACTTCACCTAAAATTTCAATGAAAGTTTTTGATAACTCAAATCATTGACTACGTCATGAGTTTTTGATTCAAAAGATTTAGCGAGAAAAAATAATTATTCTTTAACAATCAAATGTAGAATAAATCAAGTTTAGAATCATAGATGCATACCATCAACTTGTTACTAAGCATAATCAAACATCTAGATATTCGTAAATATCTACTCTAGATTCAATTAGTTTTAGAATCAAATATGCAGACCATCGATTCGTGCAGTACATATACTGAGCACAGGTTCATGCATAAGTATTACTGAACATAGTCAAACATCTAAGTTTTCGTAAATATCTAAGGTTCAATCCCAAAAATTAAGAAGAAGAAGATTTAAATAGTGAAATCCAATTTACCTCCATTGTTCGTAAAAAATCTTCATTTGATCTTCACAATTGATTCTCAGATGGAATCTAGCTACTTATCATAATTATAAATATGCAAAGCTATATTGAAAATATATTGAAATTATGAATTTTGATTACAAGGATTGAAAAAAACTATAAGAAACTATAAAGAAACTACACTAATCTACTCCTAAACTACTCCTAAAATCTTGAAAAATGTTCTCCTCCTTTAGGGTTTAATTATAAGTATATATAATTAAGTTTGGAGTCCAAAACCAATAAGGAAACAACAAAATTCGAAGTTGGGCTATGTCGTCCTTCGAACGACCAAAGTAGTGCATTTTTCAACGTCCGAACAATAAGATATGAAATCTTGAAAAATCCTTCGTTCGTCGTCCGAACGACCAAAACAGTGCATTATTCAATGTCTGAACGATGAGATATGAAATCTTGAGAAATTCTTCGTTTGTCGTCCTAACGACCAAAATAGTGCATTTATTGTCGTCTAAACGACTATCTTTTATACTCTGAACAACACATCAAATCAAAATTTCAAGAGTGTATAAGGTGTCAATAACTCCAACTATTACTCAATATGCAAACCAAAATCAAACATAATGAAGTTATTCAATCAATGAAAGATTAACTAAGTATCCTTGAGTAAATGTAAATCACTCTAAAAGACGATCATTAGGCTCTAAACTCACAAGGTATAATCTTCACCTTATAAGGATATGCATACATAAGAGAGAAACATAAGATGTTATATAGCATGCTAGTGCACAATGATGTAAGCTCTCTCTTATAATGGATTTATGACAAAAACTTGCAATACATCACATCACGAAGGTGAATCAATCATTAACTCAAACTTAGTTTAATGCATGAAACAAAATATCTCATCATCATGCTTGCAACGACATGGATACACAAATGATTCCTCAAGATAATCCGTAAGACTTCCAATCACAACAATAAACATGAAGAGTATGTGAAAAAGTATGAGAAATACAAACCAAAGTACTGAACTATATGATACATCAAACCTTTGTCGAAGACTTCCAAGTGTCCAAGAGACAGATCAATCATGAACTAATACTTGAAAGTTACTCAATCATGAACTATTTTTTTATGGGTGTTTTTATATAAATAAAAAGAATAAAACAAAACAAAACAAAAAGACTAGTAGTCTCCCCCTAACTAAAATGATGCAATGTCCTCAATACATCAAGCAAAGAGAAACAAAAACATGAATGCATGAAAAAGGGATAGAAAAATCCGGTGGGACAATACCCTCCCCTCAACTAGGGAAAAAAACTAAAAACAAAACAAAGGGAAGTAAAAACTACCTAACCATTCTTACACTACCAAAATACAAAATAGAAGACTATCCAACACCACATCAATGGTGTTTCAACGCATAGAGCCACTTACCATTTACTATTAGTAATGAGTTCACAAGTAATAATTATGTATAAGTACGCATATTGAACCCAATATTGTAGAACACAGTCATGCAAGTTTTCAAAGAATGAAGAATGTATGAAGTCTCTTGCATGATCGACGTGGTAAGGCCTACGTCTGTCTCTTTCACAGAATCCCCACATTGGGAATCCCCTCTCTCAAATCCTTCTGTCTCACCCTTTAATGGTATCTCCTCCTTCACCTCGTCAATAATAGGCGTAACTTCCCTTAGATCAAACAACTAGGGAAGAATAACAACCCGTCACATGTCCTCCTCCTTATCATGGTCAACCCTAAGAACGTTGATGTTCTCTATTTTTTTTTTCAGTCTTAAGAGCGATAAAGGAGAGACCTTGGTCATGACTACTCATATATGGAATCGTGAATATTTCATATGTAAGATCATCTCGAGGTTGAGTCGGAAGCTTTTCCTCTTAGCAATCCATTGCCTCTTGTGTTAACAAGGCCAACTGTTGATTTAGTTCATCTAATTCCTGACGAATTTGTGCAAGAGCGTCTGGTTGTGCCTCTTTATTAGTATCCTTGAACCCCGAGGACATACCTGTGTGATATGGCATGTAAGATGAATGAATGTTCTCTTGATTCTCTACAAAAGGTTGATAAGATAATGAAGGATATGTCTCGTGAAACGTGTAAGGTGAAGCAAAAGGTGTATATGAATCATAAGCTTATGGTGAAGATGAAGGTGGTGCATGGTAGTATAGTTGTTATGGTTGTTGTTCATAAGAAGTATATGGCGAAGCTGGAGAGCTCCATCCCAAATAGTTTAAAGGTGGATAATAATCTTATGGTTGTACCATGTATGAATAAGGAGTATTCCAAGGATAATTCATGAATAATATGTATGCAAGACTAACCAATAAGTGTATGAAAACAACCTATCCTCTCAATCCCACAACGATGATGCACCAACCCAATGTAACTAAAAGAAAATCAAAAATAAGTGCTCAAAATAAAAGATGGAACGAAGTTACCCAAACGAGCTATTGAGTTCTCTCGTGTTTGTAGAATGATAGCGAAGTACTTCCTTCAAAATAGAATCTCTAAGGCTCGTCCACCAACGTAGAACGCATCTTTCTCGGCAACGGCGCCAAAAGTTGATCACTCCAAAATAGTACGATTGAAATTTGCCAGTGTGCGATTATAATACAATAATAATACTTGAAAGTTCTAGATCGATCCACAGGGAAGAGGGTTAGCATGAAAAACTCACCTTATGTCAGAATTCTAAGGAAAACACTCCAATAAAATAAAAATAAAATAGTTTGAAAAAAGGATTTGATTTATCTAAACTAAACTGTGAAAACAACAAAACAAAATCTTGAAACCAATTGATCTAATTAATCGCTTCACGTAGAATTCTAATAAAGGCTTTTGATAACTCAAATCATTGACTACGTCCTGAGTCTTTGATTCGGAAGATTTAGCGAGAAAAAACAATTATTCTTTAACAATCAAACGTAGAATAAATCAAGTTTAGAATCAAAGACGCATACCATCGACTTGTTATCAAGCATAATTAAACATTTATATTTTTGTAAATATCTACTCTAGATTCAATTAGTTTTAGAATCTAAGATATACCATCGATTTGTGCAGCACATATATTGAAGACAGGTTCATGCATAAATATTACCGAACATAGTCAAACATCTAAGCTTCTGTAAATATCTAGGGTTTGATCCCAAAGAATTAAGAAAAAGAAGATTTAAACAGTGAAATTCAATTTACATCTATTGTTCATCCAAGATCTTCAATTAATCTTCACAATTGATTCGAAGATGGAATCTAGCTGCTCATCATAATTATAGATATGCAAAGCTGTATTGAAAATATATTGAAACTATGAATTCTGATTACAGGGATTGAAAAAAACTACAGAAAATTATAAAAAAAACTACTCTAATCTACTCCTAAGGGTTTAATTATAAGAGTATATAATGAAGTCTGGAGTCCCAAACTAACAAGGAAACAATAATATTTGAAGCTGGGCTAGGTGTTGTCGAAGCGACCAAAATAGTGCATTTATCGGGTCCAAATGACCATCTTTCAATGTCCGAACAGTGTTCGAACGACCACTGCAGTGACCAAAATAACTCTCTGAATCTCTAACCATAGTCAGAACGGCGTCTGAATGAAAACTTCAATGGTCAACTTCTAGGCACCTTTTTAGCTCCATTTCTTATAGAAATCAAAATAGGCTTAATTAGTACTTAAATATAACTAAAGATGTAATAGAATCCTAAATTAAGGGTAGTAAAACATAAGTTAAGGTCTTATAATTGCACTTTTGGAGCGTAATCAGAAGCCTAACCTTGTATGTTCACGACTTTATTGTATCATTATATTCAATATCATGCATTCAAAGTTGTTTTCAAACTTGCATTAAAGTTCTCTTTCAAAGCTTGCATTCAAAATTTTTTTCTTTCAAAAGTTGTTTTTAAAACCACAACCCTAAAATGATTCTAACAATTCTATGGTTAAGGTTCTTTTAAGAAAGTGTTATATTCATTATAACCATCAAGGTCCAAATTTGGGTTTAAACTCTAAATTGTTTTTCAAAAAATTACAACTCTAAAGTGATTCTAGCCATTTCATGGTTAGGGTTGTTTTAGAAAAGTGTTATATTCAATGAGACCATCAAAGTCCATATTAGAGTTTTAAACCCTAGTTGTTGTCAAAATCATAACCCTAGAATGGTTCTAGCCTTCTCATGATTAGAATCGTTTTAAGAAAGTGAGATATTTAAGAGACTTTCAAAAGTCTATGTTCAAACCTTTCTAAAATAGTTTTACAAATCCACTTCCTAAAAATTATTTTCAAAGATTTACTTTCCAAAAACTTTGAGTCTTGTAGTCCAAGTTAAAACCCTAGAGTCCATGTTTAGAAAACCATGGGTTTCTCACATAAAACCATAGCTTTCTATTTGCATCAAGTCATAGATTTCCAAAACTATTTTTTACATGAAAAATAGATTTTCTAATTCAAAAATCACATAAAATGATAGATTTTCAAAACTAAAACTTTCCAATTTCAAGTCAAGTCAAATTTTTTTCAAATAGAAAACCAAATCAAATCATCTATTTATGAAAATAAAATTTAATCTTCAACTTTAAAAAATAGAAATCAAATCTTTCCTAAATTCAAACTTTCAAATATTTTCTAGTTTTGAATCTTTCCAAATTATGACTTTCTAAAATTCAAACTTCCAAATCTTTCTAAGTTTAAATCTTTATAAATTCAAAATTTTCTACATTCAAATATTTCCAAAATCAATTCTTTCTTAAAATGAAAACTGTTCTAAAATAGAACTTTCTTAATTTGGAACTTTCCTAATTCAAAACTTTCCAAAATTCAATCTTTCCAAACTTTAATTTTGCTAAATTCTTTCAAATCAAATATTCAAGTCAAATCTTTTCTAATCTTTTCAAACTAAATATTTTTAAATCGAACCAAATCTTTTCCAACCTTTCTAAGTTAAGTGTTTCTAAATCAAATCAAATCGTTTTCAATGTTTCCTAAGTTCTATCTTTCTTGAATCGAAACTTTCCAAAATCAAACTTTCTAAAATCGAACTTTCAAGTTCAAGTCAAGTCTTTCCCATTCGATTGCATGCTTCAACCCTAGGTCACATAAACCTTAGGAGGCCAAAAACCCAAGTTCAATCCCTAACCCTAAGTTAGGAACTCCAACTCTTCTCTAAATCAAGATAGTTTTCAAACTCCAATTCAAGTCAAGATAACTTCAGAATTCAATTCAATCTTTCTAAAATAAGTCTAAGTTCTACTTCAAAGTTTGATTTCAAAATCAAGGTCAATTTCAAATCAAAGTTCAATTACAAATCTTGCAATCAATATTCAAATCCAACTATTTTCAAATCAAACTTTTCAAAGACCTGAAAATGTCTATTTTCAATAGAACCCCGAGTCTGAACTACGACTGACCTGATTCCCAATAAAGGGATACATAGACAACCCTCATAGATGCGGTGATAACTTTTTTCAAACTTCAAATCCCCTTTTCAAATTTATTTTCAAAATCAAATCATTTCCTTACACTTGCACGTCATGCATCATATCAAACCTTTTTTCAAAATTCTTTTCAAAGTGGATAGTATTGAAAATTTGTTAATCGAAGATTCTAATTGAGTGAACCTAGGATAGAAAAACATATAAGTACCACAAGGGCGGGATATAGTGATAGCCGAGTGCATCTTTTCTATATGTAACCAACCTCTGAACCTAGAATCACTGTTTTTGAAAGACCAAAACCGGAGTCAAATTAAAAAAGGGTTTAAATCTTTTCAAAAGTTGCCAAACGACCTGTTTTCTCAAAAAAAAAAAAAAAAAACCCTCTCTTGAGCAAGTTTTTCAAAAATCCTAAATTTAATATTCATATTACACCTAGTTTTAAGTGATCTAACTCACTTTAATTAAGTTAGGTGGCGACTATAAATATTTGCCAAAAAGCCCTTATTTAAATCAATTTCTAATTCAAACATGTCCTTCTAGGAGGATGAGTTCTAACGATTGAGTGCAAAAAAATCAAGGCACGACAACTGGTAACTCTGTTGGGGACGCTTAAAGGGTTATGCCATTATCATGTCTCTCTACCCTTCACTCGTCTAGAATCCTCAATTAACTTGTACAATCCTATCCAGTCTTAAATTTTCAAAATCAAATTTTCAAAGTTGTTTTCAAATATGTCATTGTTTGCATTCAATTCATATTCAATCATTTTGTCATGTATTAAGTTTGCCATCAAAGTACTGACTTTTACATTTTATTTTGTAGGTGAACCATGTTCATATTTAGTTTTATCGTTTATATAAATTGCCATGAATGACAGGATGGAATAAACAAGATGGATGGGACTTGTTAGGCCCTTTTCTCAGCTTTTCAAAATTCACACACACACTGCACGCACACTTGGATTTGCATCTTTGCATTATTACCTAATTATGACCCTTCTAGTTAGAAGAGGGGACGGTACTTTGGTTGTGGGTGGATGCTGTATAAGCTTCTTAGCCTACGACCTTATGATGGTCCCCCTGCTTAGATCACCAATCGATAATGGCACCACCTCAGGGAGTGGGCCTAGGTTTGAAATCTAGGAATCGAGCCTCCACAGGAAGCATTAGTAAACCCTCAACCTCATGCTCATGTAGAAACCCTACATAGCTGAACCTTTGCCGAATTTAAGACACTCTCGTTAATTTTAAAATCATGGGGGAAGGGGCGACTGCTTTACTTTCCTTTATTCTTGTCCATTCTTGCCGTTATAATGCTTGCGTAATGCTCATGCATGTATATTTACTTTACAATTGCAATCCCTCTCCCTATAATTTTGGCATACATATACATGCATTCAATGCCTCATCTCAAGATGAGAGTTTCAAAGTAACTTAAGTCATTGTATCTTCATGCATATGATCAACCCATAAAGAGTGACACCAAGCTTACTCTCTTACAAAAAACCTACCAAAATCCTAAGGGTTCCCAAGCAACCCCAAGGACTTATGGCATACATTTCAAATCATTCCATAGAGAGGGACCCCAATCCCTCTTCGCTCACAGAGATAGGATGGCCAAGAAGACAACGAGCAATCAAAAAGTAAGGTCTCTTGATGACTCCCTCAACATCAAAAGGCGAATTCAAAAACTCAAGAGTAGTTTAGGATTTCAAATGTAAAAGTAAATAGGTGGAAGTCCCAAGGAAAGTGTTTCCCTTCCCCTCTATTACAATGTACTTCAATTATATGTACTTAAGCTCGAATTTAATGAATAGATTACTACCTTTTCTTTATTTCCATGTATGAATGTATGAATGATCACAGTTATGGTATTTGCATATAGGAGCAAACACTCTATCTTTAAAAAAAAATGAGTCAAATGCATCATGTTTAGTCTTCCTTTCAAGAAAGGACACCCTCCTAAGACATGTATTGCATAAAACTTTCTATATATCAAACACTGACTTATGGCTTATGTTCTTGTCTTCATTCCTTCAGGTAAGAAAAATTAACACTGGTTCATCACCAATTCATATGTTGTTAGACTTAGATTAGTGTTAATTACCTTATTTTAGCTAGATATATGTTTTATTGTGTTTTGTGTGTGCTTTGTAAGTTATAGAAGCTAATAAAGACAAATAGAAGCAAAAAATGATTAAAGCGGATTCAAAACGAATAAACCAGTGATGAGAAGTCCAAGCTGTCACGGTATTATAGCCATAACTTTCTACTTCGATGTCCGATTGAGCTAATTTTTATGCCATTGAAAAGAAGACTTCAAGAGATACAACTTTTCTTGTAATGTTCATAAGCTGAATCGATTTCTAAGATAGTCAAAATCAAGATGCACGATTGCTAGTCGTCCGAATAGTGAACAGTAATGGTTCAAACAGGGCGTCTACAGTGCGTACAAACGGTGAACAGTAGTGAACTATATGTCTGGCACATATCCGAAGTCCGTTTGGATGGTAAACTGTTCTCATCCGGACAATGAATAATAATTCCAGAGTGCATTTATTTATGTCTGAAACCAAGTAGATTGCATTTTTTTGCATTCGAAGTGCGTCCGGACGCTCTTCGGATGTGTGCGGGACACCCCTTGGACGGTTGCGCAATAAATGAGTTTTAAACCTAGTTTTGAGCAAGTTTTTGGGAATTAGGGTCTTTTAGGTTATTTTGTGATAGAGGGGCAGTAGGAATAACTCCTCCAAGGTTTGTTTTATATTTTTTCTTCATTTTTAGCTTAGATTCAGCTTTGTAGGAGTAGTATAGAGTTATGGTTTGTAATTTTTCTTCATTTCCTTGTATTTTCCTTCACTTTTTTGCACTTTCCTTTATTTTCTTTGTAGCCAAACACTTTTATTGTTCAAGTAAAATTTAAATTTAAATCTCTATATGCTTTCTTTACATTTTTACATGCTTTTATAATGAATTCAAGTAGCTAGCTTCTTAAATTAGGTTCAAATGTGAAGATCATTCAAGAAATTCAAGGGTTTCAATGGAGGTATCTCATGAATTTATTACTTTATTTTTCTAAATTTCTAATTCTTAGTGATTGCATATGGATATCTTAGAATAATTAGATTATTAACTAAGTTTAGAGATTTTAATCACCTAAATCGACGGTATTAATCCATGACTCTTTACTAAATAATTACTCTACAATTGCTAGAAATTCATTCACATCAATTGATTGTTGGATGCTTTAGAACACCTAGGTTATTGACTATGTTTAGCTAATTCAATGCAAAAACTTCTAATTTGGTATTAACCCTAGTTAAATCAATGGTATTAACCTTTGATTCTCCCATTGACCATGAATCTAATTTTAATAGCTTGAGAATTATTGATTTTCAAAGTTAAATCTTCCGAATCAAATACTCTTGATTGTTGTGTTTGATTTGAGTTACAAACCTCATTGAAAGTCTTGGATGAATTGGGTGCTTGGATCAATTATGCCCAATTCCCTTTTAATTATTTTAAATCTAATTTCAATTTGCTTTAATTTAATTGCCTAATTGTTAATTACTTTTATTTTTATTGCAATAGTTTAGTAATTCAAAACACTCATCAAAACCCAAAAGATTTTCAATCTATTTTATTTTCTCTTTTAATTTTAGATTCAATTCCTCTTTAATTGTAATTCAATTTTGAGTTAGTTTAGTGTGAGTTTAGCGTCAATAGCCTATATTGGACTTTCGAAATTTTACAATTCTGGACTTCCTGAATAAAACTACAACTGTCATTCGCGCACTTGCGGATAAATAGAGCACTTTTTTAGGGTGAATCACCTATGGAATTATCCCCATGACAAAGTTCAAAGTACTAAAGAACCCGTGGCAAGAATAGGAGGGATAACATAGTCTGGGCGATGTTACATATCTGCTGAAATAGAAAGGAAGAGGAAAGGAAAACATAAAGAGGGAGAAAGCTCTAACCTGCCAACAGATCAAAAAGTATCATAATTTTCACCAAAGCTCTGGGAAGATTGACTACGACATCATGGACCAATTGAGAAAAGCCCTAGCCCATATCTCTATGCTAGGTCTACTACTCACCTCCAAAATGCATAGGGATACTTGGCTCCAGATCCTTAAAGATGCCCATGTACCTGAAAGCTTCGCATCGGACAACGTTCATAATATGGTAAGCCCCATCATGGCTCCAAATATCATTACCTTCTCCAATGATAAGATCCCTGCTAACGGGACAGGACACACTCGTGCTTTAGATGTGACTATAAAAACAAGGGGGAAGATGGTGTCAAAAGTATTAATAGATAATGGTTCAGTCCTAAACGTTTGCTCTTACCTAACTCTAGAAAGGCTTGGAATGGATAAAACTTATTTGAATGACAGCAACACAGTAATCTACGCTTTTGATGGCTCTTAGAGAGAAACTATGAGGGAGATTCAAATACCAATTAAGATGGGGCCGGTGACCTTCACGATCAAATTTCAAGTCCTACACATTCCGGCTATTTACAACTTGTTGCTAGGTGACTCGCCTCCGTCATGCGGTATTCCTACAAAATGGAGTTAGCACCCCGCAACAGTACGGGGGTTGCGATGAAATGTAAAACCTGTAATAATCCGGTATCATTCTCTCCCAAGGGACCTAGCCAAATATAGGCTCTAACACTCAACTCACACTAACCTAACCTAGGATTGATTTGCAATTATGTGGGAAATTGGATTTAAAATAAAATGACCGAAAATGTTTTGAGTTTTTGATGATGGTTTTGAATTACTAAACTAGTGCAATGAAAATTAAAGTAATTAACTAGGCAATTAAAGTAAAGCAAATTAAAACTAGATTTAAAGCAATTAAGAAGGGAATTGGGCTCAAATGATCCAACCACTCAATTTCATCCAAGGTTTCCAATGGGGTTTATAACTCAAATCAAACACGCCATTTAAGTGCGCTTAATTCGGAGGATTTAGCTTTGAAAACCAATTATTCTCAAGCAATTGAAATTAGATACATGTTCAATGGGGAATCAAAGGTTAATACCATCGATTCAACTTAGTCAATACCAAATTTGTGGTTTGTGCATTGATTAGCCAAACATAGTCAATAACCTAGGTTTTCTAAGGCATCTTCAATCAATTGTTGGGAATGAATTTCTAGCAATTGTGGAGTATTTTTCTAGTCAAGAGTCCTAAATTAATACCATTGATTAGGGTGACGAAAATCCCCAAATTTAGTCAATAATCTAAGTTTTCTAAAATTTCACACCTAATTACTATAAATTTGAATTCTAAGAAAATATGACAATTAATCTATGAGATACCTCCAAATGAATTCCTTGGATTATTTGGGTGATTTTCACATTTAAACCCAATGTAAATTCTAGCTACTTGAATACATCATAAAAAAACTTGTAAAAACAAAAAGAGAAGCATAAAGAGATTTAAATCTAAAATTAACTACAATAATAGGACTGTTTGGTTACAAGGAAAATGAGAGAAAATGCAAGAAAGTGCAAGAAAATGAAAGAAAATACAATACAATGAAGAAAATTACAAGTTTCTACATTATACTACAATTACAAAGCTAAATCTAAGTTGAAAATGAAAAAAAATGAAAAAATCTAACCTTGGAGAGCTTCTCCCGCGGCCCCCTTGCTCCAAAAAACCCTAACTACCCAAAAACTATACAAAAAAATCCTAAAAAACGCAGCTTCGGACGCAAAAAACACAATCTGGATGAACAGTAACGGTCTGAATACCGTCCGGACGGTCCGTTCGACGCCCGTTTGAAGTCCGTTCGGACGGTGAACAGTAACCGTCCGAACGGTGAACAGTACCCATTCGGACGGGTACTGTTTATACTGCTCAGCTGCAAAAACTTTAAAACTTGATTTGGCCACCCTAGAGTTTGATTCAACTGATGCACATTAGATGCAAAGTTGTAGAGCTTGAAGTCTTCTTTCCAATGATGCAAAGATCAACTTAATTGGATATTGGAGTCAAAAGTTATAGCCAAAATACCGAGACAGGTTTGAATTTTCATGAACAAAATATTCGCCTTGAACTCGCTTTGATTATTCTTGATTTCTTTTCACCTTTATTAGCTTATATAACCTACAAAACACATACAAACATACTCAAACAAATATCTAACTAAAATAAGATAATTAATTACAATATAAGTCTAACAAAGTACAAATTAAGGGCTTATGATTACACTTTTAGGGTGTAATCACTAGGACGGCCCTAGATCCATTCGGTGGATGCAGTCCATTCTAGCCTTCATCAAAAGGTCAAATTCATCATAGGTTCTAAGTTGATCTCCATTTTCACCGAAAAGGAGTTCGCTGTGTGCAAAGCTAATGCAATCTCACTGGACACATCATCAGCCCCTCCTACATCCAGTCATTTAAATACGTCACTGTCATACAAAAAGAAGATCAAGTAGAGCACAACTATTCCCAAAATTCCCAAATGATAGCTCACTACTTCAAAACAAACGGCTTCCATCCGAGTAAAGGCTTAGGAAAAAACCTACAAGGGAAGCTCGAAATCATAGAAATATCATCGATTGAACCCACCTTCAAACTAGGATACAAACCTACCAAAAAAGAAAAGAAAGAGACAGCCAAGAAGAAAAGGGCTGACAGGAAAACAACTATAGAGCACACTGATCAATTTAACCAGTTAAACGTGGGGGAAGTAGCATCTGCACCAAGTGAAAATCCAAAAAAGAGAAAAATTCAACAAGAAGGGAAACACCTATTATGATGACTGACGCTGAAGCAACCTAAGATGTTTCTATTTGAGTAGCCCTCCCAAGCGAGAAACTCCATAACTAGGCTAGCAGAGACATTGTTCACACCTGCAAGTTTCAGTACAAAGCCTGTTAGGGCAAATCCGAAAGCATCAAACTCACCACAAGCGAGTTCTCTCCACATAAACTTTTTTTTTTTTCTTTTTTCTTTGGTTTTCAATTCCAATTATCATGTCAAGTATATCAAATCAATGGAAAGACAAAATCCTTTTTGTTGATTCATTGTGCATTATTTTCTTATCAGAAACCCTCTAATCCAACATCTTGCTTAACTAACCTAAAAAATGCAAATCATGACAAACAATGGCTTTGACACTGAATTTGACTATCAGTATTTGGGAATTGAACTAGATGTGAACTATATAGATAAAATATCTGAAGAAATTTGAGAACAAGTAGAATGACATGAAAACCACAGCACCCTAAACATTGAGGAAACTAAGACAGTTAACCTAGGAAATAAGGACCCTAAGGAGCTCAAAATTAGCACATGGTTAGATCAATGGCAGCACAAAAAACTATTAGAACTATTATTTGCATACCTTGACATTTTTGATTGGTTTTACAAATACATGTTGGGGTTGGACGAATCCCTTGTTGAGCACAGATTACCCCTGAACCCGCAAATAAAGCCTTACAAGCAGAAGTTAAAGAGGCTTAAGCCGAAGTGGAGTCTGAAAATGAAGGAAGAAGTAATCAAACAGCTCTAAGTAGGATTTTTCCAAGTGGTAGAGTACCCTCAATGGCTAGCTAATATTGTTCCTGTTCCCGAGAAAGACGGCAAAGTACAAATGTGTATCGATTGTCAAGACCTTAAAAAGGCCAGCCCAAAGGATGATTTCTCCCTGCCTTAACATAGACCTTCTTGTTGATAACATGGTTGGTCATGAAATGTTCTTTTTTATGGATGGTTTTTTGGCGTACAACAAGAGAAGAGACTGCCTTTATCACTACCTGGGGAGTATATTGTTACAAAGTTATGCCATTTGGGCTTTACAACGCAGGGGCAACTTACCAAAAGGCCATGGTAACCTTGTTCCATGAAATAATGCATCAAGAAGTGGAAGTTTATGTGGATGATATAGTTGACTCAAGGTTGATCCCTATATTGATTTTGATGATAACAAAACCATGTGGTTGTTATCTAATGATTTCAATTGAGTGTGCATGTTAGATTATAATCTTTTGATAACAAGAAAATAATTGAGCTAATTGGTTAAGTATCCAACAAAGAAGATTACTTAAGTAATCTTATTCTCTAAGAGATAAAGTTTGGACATGGATATGTTTAGCAACATCCATGACCAACTTATTCATTATGAAGACCCTCGATCCTCATGGTCATATTTATCCACTAAAGCATCAATTGTATAAGAAAGGGGGAGCAAAAATTTTGCATGCACTGAGGCATAAAGCACAAAAGAAAAGGGGAGTAAGTTTTTGCTTGTCACATTAAAAGATGTTGAAGAACTTGTGTTAAGAAGCCTGTCAAGAAGGATTAAAGGTTGAGCAAAGAAAAAGAGAGACATCTATTTAAATATCAATCAAAGGGGTTTGTCTTAGAAGAAATTAAGGATATTAAAGATCTAATTAATGATCTTGAAAATCTAAACTTGAAAAAGAGATCGGTAACAAAAAGAAGGAGCTCGACAACAAAAAAAGAAGATTAATAGCAAAAACAAAGAGATTGGCAACAAAAAGGAGTTTGGCAACAAAAGGAAGGAGCTCGGCATTTAAGAAAATGAGATCGGGATAAGAGGAGATCATAAAGGTTGTTTAAGTATGATTGTGAAAAAGAATTCAATCCAAAATTGAATTGAAGAAATTCTTGAAGAATAACTCTGGTTTGAAGATCAACATACCCCAAAGAGAAAATTTCTTGAAAATCTTAAAGTATTTTGAAGTTAAGCATGAGCAAGAAAAGTATGGAAGAAAAATTATGGGCTGATGTGTCAGCACATGAAGACAGTGACCAAAATATGAAGAATGGATGGTCATGTGTCGACACATGAGGTTGATGTGTCGACACATATAGGCAGTAAACAAAATCTAGAGAATGCAGACTTGATGTGTAGACACATAAAAGTCAAGTGTCGACACCTGGGCTCCAATGGCTATGTTTTTTTACCGTTATAATAGTGTGATCTTGCATCAAATGGTCTTCCATCTATCATAAACGGCAATAATCAACTCAAGGCTATATATAGAAGATCCCCAACCCATATATGATTAAAAAGAACACAAGATCAAGTACTAGAAAGTGAGATTTAATCTATTACATCTTATACTCTGTTTTTATTCATTTGGGGGGTTCTTAAGTGAGCTAAAAATTTGTTTATCTACTCTTTAAGAGAGAGTTATTCATTGTACGACCTTCATCTATTGTTGGGTGGATTTGTAAACTTGCAAGTTTGAGTGAAGCTTAGATAAAATCACTTAGAATTTTGAAAAGTTGGGAAGAGTTCTTGTAAGAGTGAGCTAGGCACTTGGAGAAAAATCAGCAACTGTGTAAGAGAATTTTACATAATGGAATACCTTTGAGAGAATCGAAGAAGAGAGAACGTAGGCAAGGTTGACCAAACCTCTATAAATTCTTGTGCTTTCATTATTCATTTATTGCTTTGTTTTTCTTCCTTGCTCATAACATTTGCTGGCATTACATCTTATTATTTGGTTGCTTGGCTTTTAGTTTGATTACTCACTGCTATATTACTTGATTAGTTTTTTTAATTGCATTGTTTGTTATTAATTTCATAAAACCCAATTCACCCCCCTCTTGGGTTGCCTACTTGGGCCAACATATATGATTGTTAAATCTAGAAACGGGAAGACCACCTACTCAACTTACGAAAAGTATTTGAGCTGCTTCGCAAATATCAATTCAAGTTTAACCCTGCCAATTGCACATTCGGGGTGTCTTCAGGGAAGTTGCTGGGATTTATAATCAATAAGAAAGGAAGAGAGTTTGATCTCGCCAAAGTCAAGTCCATTGTTGAAATGTCACCCCCAAAGGGGGAAAAAGAGATTCGATCTTTCTTGGGAAAGTTAAATTTCATCAGCAGGTTCACAGCTCAAATGACTCATCTCTGCGAGCTTGTATTTAAACTCCTCAGGAAGAACGTTTCAAAAGAATGGGATGATGATTGCCAAGCAGGCTTCGAGAGAATCAAAGAATACCTACAAAATTCTCCGACCTTAGTAGCACCCACTCTGGGGCGCCCATTGTTGATTTAAATGACAGTCCTAGATACTTCTATAGGATGTGTTTTAGGGCAGCATGATGAAACGGGGAAGAAGGAGCAAGCCATCTACTACCTTAAAACTGGAACCCTGCACCAACAACATTGCTAAGTACGAGGCTTGCATTCTTGGATTAAGGCTAGCACTAGAGATGAAGATTGATGAACTCGTTATCTTTGAAGATTCTAATCTTGTCATTCAGCAATCCAGAAAGGTATATCAAACCCGAGATGCTAAACTTTCCTCATACCACCAACAGATCAAAGAGCTACGCCAACTCCTTAAAAGCATAGACTTTTATCACATACCCTGAATAGAGAATAATTTTGCTGATGCACTAGCCATTTTGGCTGAGGCAATCAAGGTTAACAGAGGCACAAAAATACCTCCCCTCCAAATTTTTACCAGAGATACCCCCTCCTATTGCCTCCATACAATAGCCGAGCCTGATGGGTGATCATGGTTCTATGATATTCAGAGATACATCCAAGAAAGGACATTCCTCGATTCAACCTCTCACAAAGACAAGAAGACCATCTGTCACTTGGCAGGACACTATTTTATGGCTGGGAATAAGCTCTTCAAAAGATCCTTTTTTGGCCCACTGAAATGTGTTGATGATGCTAAAGCCAAAGCTATCATGGAAGAAATATATAAAAGGGTTTGCGATCCTCACATAAATGGCCATACTCTTGCCTAGAAGATCCTCTAAACAGGTAGTACTGGACAACCATGGAATTAGATTGCACCATATATGTTCTCTGATGTCATAAGTTCCAAATACACTGGGACAAAATTAAAGCACCACCCACTAAACTCCACTCCATGTCAGCTCCTTGGCCTTTCTCAATGTCACACCTGTTGGCACCCTATTTTGGCCACTCGGCGATCTTTGGTCCGACTAGAAGCACCAATAAATCAACATAAGCATACTCAAGCCCAAACCAGCTTTTCAGGTCTAGTTCAATCAAACAACAGCTTCAGGGGCCCACTAGGCTTAATAGAGGCAAAATGACTGGAATGCCCCTCATGCATTAGTCAATCCAATCCAGTCTGGCACATCTTTCATAAGACGATAAATCCATTCAAATTCAAATTCAAATCCAATAGTCCCATCATTCGAGAAAATTGATCCTTTATTTACGGTAAAACCATTCAACCTAGTACAGCACGATCATCGAGAAAGTTTATTCCCCGAATCGGAAAGCCCCTTTTACACTCATCTCTGAAAAGTACTTAAGTCCCTGAGATGAAAGAGTAGTTCACTTCTGGTGCCTACTAGCCCGCCAATGTAAAATGCCCACTAGTCCGGCACATTCCTTGAGAAAGCACAAATCCCTTAAGAATGGAAGACCGTCTAAGTTCGACACGTTCCTTGAGAAAGCACAAACCCCTCAAAAATAAAAAACCATCCAAGTCCGGCATGACCTTCGAGAAAGTTTATCCCTCAAGGTGATAAGACCCTTTCAAACCTGTCCACCGAGATAGCACCAATTGCTGGGACAAAAGTCCAAACCAGATCCAAACCGATCAACACCGACACCTACTAGCCCGTCCCAATGAAAAATAACCATTTGGCCCCCAGCAGGCCCAGTGCATTCTTCGAGAAAGTACCAAGTCCTCAAAAAGGTAAGAACAATTTCCAAGGCAATCTCTAGACGGTCTGGCATGTCTAGTGCCATTTAGTCAACCCTGGTCCTTTTCTGGAGGTTCCTTGGTCAAAATAATCATTATACCCCTAGGCATCCAAATGCCTTAAGAAACCACACTGGCTCTAGGTATCAAACCAACAACCCTTAGTTGACTCTGGTCAACACAGTCAACTCCGGTTAACCTAGTCAACTCCGGTCAACCCCAATCAACTCTAGTTAACCCTAGTAAACCTTGGTCAACCCCAGGCAACTCTGGTTAACCTAGTCAACCCCGATCAATCTTGTTCAACCCTGGAGCTCCCGAGATGAGGTGACCGCGATCTGGTCACTCTTTTCAAGCGCACTGGCTTTGAAAATCAAACCAACAACCTTCAGGACACTTTCTAGAGTATTCCCTTCCATTTTTGGTTTGGCCTCGTTGTCTGGCACTTTGTTTTTTGAACCAAAACCTCTCTGCTCCACTTCGAGTGAAGCATGACCATTTTTCAGCCTTGAGCCACTTCTAGAAGCACACACCAACCCCCCAGACTATCAAAAGTGGTTATAAATCAATCAGCATTAAACAAGTCCCATATCCAACTTTTTTTACAGCCCTCATTAATGTCCCTACGCCACTCTTAATGGTGTACGACCAAACTTAATGCGTGCGCCACTAGAAGTGGCGCACAATCCTCCCACTTTTGCACTATAAATACAAGCCTCCCCTCTTACTGTTTTGGGTCAAAAAATCTATTAAAAAAATCTCCTTCTCTATTTTAGACAATTCTCGAAGCCACCCTCTCTCTCTCTCTCTCTCTCTCAAAGTCCTGTCGACCGAGCCCTAGCCCGAAGCTTTGAAGCCTTAGCCTCTAAGCTTTACCGAAGGCCCACCCCATTGCCCAAAAGCTCCCGAAGTCTTCCCGAGTCCAAGGCCCGAACCTCCATCCAAGAAAGAAGAGATGAGACAAGGTAATCTCTAATTTACCTTTTCGTACTCCCTCACTCTCTCTTCTCCCTCAGAACCTGCTTAGGTTCTTCTCTTTTCAAACCCCTATCTCTAAACCCCCCTTTCTTGCATGCTTGGAATAAGAGGACGTTAAGTCCATGTCTAGAGTGAACAAGAGGACATTACCGATCGGGATGTTGACTTAAGGTTGACCTTATGTTGATTTTGATGATAACTAAACCTTGTGTTATTTTACTAATGCATTTACTTAGTGTGCAGATTAACAAAGTTTATAATTTAGACTTAAAGTTCAATCTTAAGTCTAATACATGTCAAAGAGAATGCACAACAAATTCAAGATCAAGCAATGAATTCCAAGAGCTATGCAATGAACCAAACAGAGGATTGATGCCTATCTCTACTTCAAACAAATGTTCTATATTCAAAGAGATTAAAGGTGTTCAAACAATGATTTCATCAAGTATGAATAGACTCAATAAAGATTGATTTGCACTCCAAAAAAAATGTAGACTTCATCAGAATATGCCATGATCAGTTGAAGATGAATTGATTATTGAAGATGTTGAAAATGCTAAATTAAAGACTTCATCAAGTATGCAAAGATCAATTCAAGATAATGTGATTGAAATTGCTGAGAAGATAGCTCACAATGATTATCTGATCTCTACCTGGAATCCAAGTGAATAATTATTCTACAATGTAAAGAATCAATGAAGACTAGATATATGAAGAGATTTCATCAAGCTTGCAAAAGTCTCATTGAAGTGGTTTTAAAGAAGAAAGAAGAACTATTAGCAAAGAGAAGAAATAAGAAATGAAGTATTGTGAAGCTTTACACAGTTGAGGAAGCTCGGCATTGAAAGAAATCGTTCTACAATGAAAGAGAAAGCTTTGCAAATAAAGAAGATAAGATCAACATTGATCTAATGAAACTCTGACTATTTGAGAGTCAAGAGAAGATGAATATGATTGATTCAATACCAATTGAATAGAAGTTAACTCTAATGAGTTAAAGAGATTTGATTGATCATCATACCCTAAAGAAATACTCCTTGAAGATCTTATACTACTACTAAGATAATCTGAGTCATTGAAAACAGAATACAGATTTTTGGGTAATGAGCGGACTCATGAAAATGAAGAGTCGCCTCTTAATTACAGAAACAAAAGGCTTAAAGACAAAATGATCAATGAGCGGACTCATGGAAATGAAAAGTCGCCTCTTGATTACGGAAGCAAAAGGCTTAAAGACCAAATGGACAATGAGTGGACTCATGGAAATAAATAGTTGCCTTATGAACACAAAAGCAAAAGCTTGAAGACTAAATGATCAATGAGCGGACTCATAGAAATGAAGAGTCACCTCATGAACACAGAAACAAAAGTCTGGAGACCAAGTAGACAATGAGTGGACTCATGGAAATGAAGAGTCGCCTCATGGATATAGACGCAAAGGCTTGAAGATAAAATGATCAATGAGCAGACTCATGAAGATAAAAAGTCTCCTTATGACAATAGAAGCAAAAGGCTAAAGACCAAATGAATAAAGAGCTGACTCCGGAAGATGAAGAGTCACCTCATGATAGTAGAAACCAAAGATGTGAAAACAAAATGAACAAGGAGCTGACTTATTGTTATGAAGAGCGGACTCATGGAGACAGTAAACAACGTCTGGTAAATGCAGAAGCAGAAAGTGTTGACTCCACAAGCTTGGAGCCGACCCCTGGGATATAACGGCTAGTTTTTCTAACGTTATAATGGACTGAACGTGCATTAAATGAACCTAACAACCACTACTGGATGAAATCAATACAAGGGTTTATATACAAGCCTCCAACTGCATTTATAACCAAGAAATCAAAGGAAGAGAGATAAGAAACCAGATTCAACTGACTGATTCACTGAAAACTCTTAATATTCTTCTTGTCTTCATCTATGAGCTTTGATTGTAAAATCTACTCTTGTTAGAGAGTTTGCTAGTTACTTGTATACTTTTATACACTTGTATGTGAGAGTTTGAGAGTTCTCATATGGAAGAAAAACTCTTGTAAGTTTGAGTAGAACTTGGACAAAACCACTTGGTGGCTGAAGAACTCAAGTGGAAGTTCTTGTATAGTGAGTTGAGCACTTTATCAATCAGCAGCTCATTTGTAATTGGTGACTACATAGTGGAAGAAGACTTCAAGGAGGTCTTGGGGTGAGGACGTAGACCACGGTTTGTGGTTGAACCTCAGTAAATCTCTTTGTTCATTCTATTGCTCTGTTTTCTCTTCTCTTTTTGATTACATTGCATTGCATATAGTTTGATCACTGTTATATTGCTTAGATTAATTTTAATTAATCTTAATAGCTATTAATCTTTAAAAAACCCAATTCACCTCCCCTCTTGGGTTGCCTTTTGGACTAACACGGGACTCTCTTCTTGCCCTTCACTAGTTTCACGGCATGACCTTAGGGCCCTCTTGTAATGTGGTGATACCTAGCCTTGTATGTTTCATGCTGTTATTATCATTGTCATTCATTTGCATTCTTGCTATCTCTTTATCCCCTAAAATTATTTTCGAAGTTATTTTCTCAAAACCATCATTCTAGGTTGATCCTAACGCTCTCATGGTTATGGTTTTCCTAGAAAAGTGTAACATTTTAAATGACTCCCGTTAGCCTGCATTTGTTTCTTTTCAAAAACATGATTTCGGAGTGATCCTAGTCTTTTCATGATTAGGGATGTTTCGAGAAAAGTGTAACATTCAAAATTACTTGAAAAGGTCTACATTTTTGCCTCGTGCCTTTGTTATTTTTTAAGTCACAAGCCTAAAAGAATTCTTGCCTTCTAATGGCTAGAATGGCTTTAGACAAAGTGCGATATTCATTTGGATGTATAAAATTCAAGTTAGAGTCTTGGGCCTTAAAATATATTTTCAAAATGCTCAATTTTTTAACTATTTACAACATTTGTATTTGCCAAAACCCTAGAAGCACAATCCTAGAAAAAAGAATCTTATTTTTGCCAACTTAGAAACCTTCCTTTTTGAAACCAAAATCATACATTTCTCAAACCTTCAAAATCCTCAATTTCCAAATCAATCAAACCTTTCCTTTTCAAACTCTCCTTTTTAAATCGATCAAATCAAAACCTTCCATTTTAAATCCCTTAAATCACTCCTATTTTAAACCTTCCAAATTTAAACCCTAAATCAACTCTTTCTATTTTGGAAACAATCCAAACTTACATTTTTTAAGCAAATCAAATCTTTTTCAAAAAGGAAACAAAACCTTTTCAAACCCTTTCAAGTCTTCCAAATCTTTTCAAATCTCTCCAAAAAGAAACAAATCAAATCTTTTCCAAAAAGGAAATAAAATCTTTTCAAATCTTCTGAAATTAAATCTTTTTCAAATCTAATCTTTTCAAATAAAATCTAATCTTCCTGAAAAGGAAACATTTCAAAAATCAAATCTTCCTAAAAATGAAACATTTTCAAATCTAATCTTCTTGGAAAGGAAACATTTCTAAATCCAATCTTCCTAAAAAGAAAACATTTCAAAAATCAATTCTTCCTAAAAAGGAAACATTTTCAAATCCAATCTTTCTAAAAATGAAACATTTCAAAAATCAAATTTTCCTAAAAAAAGGAAACATTTTCAAAATCCAATCTTCCTAAAAAGGAAATCTTTCAAAGCCAAACTTTCCTGAAAAGAAACATTTTTAAACTCAAAAATCCAATCTTCCGGGATAAAGGAAATGTTTCAAAGCCAAACTTTCATAAAAAGAAAACTTTTTAAAAATGAAAACTTTCTAGAAATAGAAACCCATTTCAAAATTCTAACTTTTTCGGACCCTTGTCCGAACTACAGCTGACCTGATCCTCTTTAAGGAGGTATGTAGACAACCCTTCATGGGGTGCAGTCACAACCTTTTCAAATTTTCAATTTCATAACCCTTTTCAAATTTTCAATTCCATAACTCTTTTTAAACTTTCAATTCCATAACCATTTTCAAACTCAATTTCATCTTCCAAACTCTTTTTTTTAGACTTTGTTTTCAAAAGTTTTCTAAGTGGATAGCATTAAACATAGGTAACTAGTGAGTCATAGTTAGGTGAGTAAAAGGTGAATATCCATATAGGTACCGCAAGGGCAAGGTAGGGTGATAGTCTTAGGACATCTTCTCTACACGTAACTGTTGGCCCAGGTAGGCAACCTAAAAGGGGGGGTGAATTGGGTTTTATAGAATTTATATCAACTAATGCAGCTGAAAGGAGTTTATGTATTTTGACAATAATTAATCTAAGTATAAATCAATCAAGCAAATAATGAAACACAATGCAAGCAAGTATAGTAAGCAAATAAGCAAAACAGAGCAAGAAAAGAAGAGCACCAGATTTATAGAGGTTCGGCCAACCTTGCCTACGTCCTCTCTTCTTCGATCCTTTCGAAGGTATTCCACTATGTAAAGTCCCTTACACAACTGCTAGTTTTGCTACAAGTGGCTACCTCACTCTTACAAGAGCTCTTCTCCAAGCTCTCACAACCCAAGAAATTTTGTCCAAGCTTTTCTCAAACTTACAAGTGATTTTGTCCAAGCTTCACTCAAACTTACAAGTGTTTTTACCTGAGAACACTCAAACTCACAGGTTTACAAACCCACCCAAGTGAAATGAATAATGGTTATACAAATAATAACTCTCCTAAAGAGTAGATGAACAAGAATAGCTCAATAGATAACCTTAATCACTCAGCAAAATATGTAGCAGCGAGAGCACAACAGATTTTCAGCTTCGAGATGTTGATTCAATAAGTATAATCACTCTTCCACACGTTTAGAAGCTGTAGGAGTCTTGTATTTATAGCCATGGATTGATTCTAGCCGTTGGTAATGGATAGGAGACCATTTGATACGAAAACGGCAGAGTATAACGTTCAACAATCTAGCCGTTGCCTTAAATGAGTCGACTCTTTTTAAGCAGGGGTCGACTCTTTTTGTGTTTTTGCAGATTTTTGAAGGTTTTGCCCAAATGAGTCGACTCTTTTGGTCTAGGGGTCGACTCTTTTGGTCTAAAACTGCATAATCAACTCTTTATTGGAATGAGCGACTCTTTTAGAGTAAGGGGTCGACTCTTTTGATCTCCATCAACATTTTCAGCCTCTGTTTGAATGAGTCGACTCTTTTTAGGAAAATCCTTAATTTTTGCAATATTTCTTCAATCTTCTTCAATATCTTCAAACTCTTTAAGGATCATCCAAATAAGGTTTCTAAGGCTTGAAAACACTTCTTCAAGGCTTGATGACTTCAAGAACATCTTCAATCCTTCAATATGAAATCAACTCCATTTTGATTACATGTAGAGCTCTTCAATTACCATGACTTCATCCATTTATCCAAGTCTTCTTCAAAATCTTCAAAAGAGCTTCCAAGACTTAAGATCTTCATATTTCAACTGTTCTTTGAGAACTCTTCAACAGATATGGCTTCTTCTTTTTATCCAAGGCTATGAGCATTTTCAATCTTCTTCCCTAACATCCATCATCTTGAAATTTCTTTGTTCTCTATAACATCGCCATTGATGAATATGCCATTCCTTCATGCTTATCAATCTTCAATCCAAGATTTTCATCATCTTGAAATTCCTTCATTCCCTTATAAGATTAGCTTTGCTAAATGTATTCTCTCATCATGCTTATCAATCTTCAATCCAAGATTTTCATCACAAGTTCTCCATTGTGATAAGCTTCAAGTCATGATAGAAATTTAATAATTAATCTGCACACTTAAGTAGAATTATTAGATCATTAAACCAAGTTTTGTTATCATCAAAATCAAGGCATTAAGTCAACAGTAACCAACCCCCGGACTTAAGAATTTATGTTTCAACGACTATGACCGGAGTCAATTTTCAAAAGGGCTTTTCAATATTTTTAGGGTTGTCAAACAACCCTACCTTTTAAAACCCTGTTGTGATGACGTTTTTCGAAAAAATACTTTACAAAACCTAAGTTTAACCTTCGGGTTTTACTTGGTGTAGATAACCTATCACATCTTTAAATATGTTAGGTGGCAACTCCAAAAATCTTTTCAAAAAGCCATAATCAATTCTATTTAAAAAATTCAAACCCCGTCGCATTTGTCCTTCTAGGAGGATGAATTCTAACGAGAGAGCACTGTGCTTTTTCCTAAGCCAATAGGGCTTGGTTCGTTCCAAAAACTGAGCGTGACAACACCACACTTAGGGATGAGACCGGCCGTGAGCCACGAGCCTTAACTCATGGAACATGAAAGCCTGATCACCTGATAGATACTAATATTCCATTGAAAATATAAATGTTTAAGTCAATACACCAAAGGTAGTATGAATTAACCACCAATAAATCAATCCTATTCAGGATTAACAACTCTACAAAATAACTATCAAGTTAGAGATTACATGATCTCAAAATAAATCATCCATTAAATGAATAGTAAATTAACCAAATAAATCCTCAAATTCATAATCTGACTCTAAAGATAGCAGAAATAAAAATAGACACAAGTCCTAAGGAGGTCAACGACAAAAGGGTCCTGGCATCCAGAATCCAACTCTACTGATGTTCGCGTTCACTAAAAGTGTTATAAAAAGTATGAGCTCATAGCCCATTTCGTGAATGGAATGTCTCAAAGTAATAATAATAATATGAAAAATAGTAGTTTATGATCAAAATAAATTTTATGAAAATGCTACCAACACCAATCAATTCACTCATAAGAATGTTCTTTTAAATTTGCATAACTCGATGCAAAACAATATCTCAATGAATAATTTTTTATCTCATAATAAAGCCACATTATCACAATGGTGATAACAAATAAATCAATGGATAATCATAAGGGAAGCCAGTTAAAGAATAATGTAACATGTACCAAATAATTTCTCTTGGGTAATATACCTGTTGGATCCAATATCGTACTTAGAGTCACCTAACCTGGCTTCTAGGTTTATTTCCTCAGCCAATCCAGTTGAGATCACCATGAATTTCACGGACCTATTCCTACAACCGTTAAGAATTAGGGTCATCACGATTTTTACGGACTTGTTCCCTAGCTATGAGAGTCACCCCACTTAAAGGGCTTATTCCCTAGACTTCACCTAGTCCAATATCCATAATCAAAAGAATTTTCACCATTAAATAACTCTCAAACCATGCTCATGTAATTTCTCAAAATAACCGAAGAATAATTCTCAATGCAATATAGTGGAAAAAAAAATATAACATTTCTCATAATTCAAAATAAGCTTTATTCTTCAAATAAAATATACCACATGATTTATAAAACAAGTCTTTGAAATCAATTTTGCATGGGAGTTTGTAATTTTATACTAGCAAGATAAAAACCACTCACCTGATGCTCTTAAATCAGACTAAAAGAAATGTACATGAGAAATCAATGGTCCACCTGATTACACAAATAAAATAACACTTTTAAGTAAAATTCTCTAAATTCAAATTCTTAAATAAAACCTTCTAACAGCCACAAGAACCGAAAATAAGGATTGAGATGCACAACCCAAACACATGCACACTAACCAACACCCATTTATCAACCACTGAAAATTTTAATTCCTCCTCAATCACATAGTAATAGGAAATATCCAATACACCAAATATAGGTTCTACTCTCACTTTTCCATACACTAACTGATCCTATGGAGACAAACTCAAGCATCTAAAAGTTCCATATTTACTAGGCAAATTCATACGTATCTTAAGAGAATGCAACAGTTTCTACAACTCTAAAATAGTCTTACAGAAATAACAAGTTCCATTTAATCATTCTCAAACCAATCAATGCAATAGGTGAGGTCTACTTATAGGTACATAAGTTATTGTACTTGATCCTTGGGTGGAGACCCAATAGCAGTGCAAAAATCTTCAAGTGAAATAGATCTTCTGAAGCACTTCCCCTTTTTAAGCCAATAACTAAAAAGCAACATATATTTATACATATATCTAATGGTTGTCTCTCAATACCAGTGTATTGTAAGCACCCTATTTTTGTCCGCTTGGCAGTCTTTAGTCCGTTCAGACTTGTATTCAAGTCAATATAGATGTATTCCAATCTAAATCAACTTTCCAAGTCCAATCTAGTCAATCCATCGCTTCGCAGGCCCACTGGGCCCAAATAGAGGCAAAATGACTAAAACGTCCTTGGGGCATTGTTCGATCCAATTCCAATAGGCACATCTTTTCGAAGACGGTAAGTCCCCTTTCTAATTCCAATTAAATTTGGCATACCTTTCGAGAAAGTTGATTCCTCAAGGAGGTAAGACCCTCCAATCCGGCACGTTTTCGAGTGAACTCTTCGAAACGGTAAGTCCTTTCAAACTCGTCGACCAGGACGAGACCCCAAGTCCCCTAGATGGTAGAATGGTCCACCTTTGGTGCTTGCTAGCCCGCCAATGCAGAAATGTCCGTTTTGACACGCCTTCTGAGAAAGTTGATTCCTCAGGCGCTAAGTTCATTTAGTAGCTTCTCGAGATCAGGTAGTCCCGGGAATAATCGTGAACCGTCAGAGTAGCGGAAGTATTCGTAAATAGCGCAACCATTAGAGTGGCAGAAACACTCGTAAACAGGTTGATATAGGGAATTGTCAACAAATCCCTGTATCATGGGACTGCCATTAGAGTGGCGAAAACACTCAAAACCCAGGTTAACACCAGTGCCTGCTAGCCCACTTCGGTGAAAAATGACCAAACTGCTCCTAGGGCCATTTTCGGCACGTTTCTCGAGAAAGTACCTAAGTCCTTAGAACGGTAAGTCTACCTTTTCAAGATTGTCTTAAAGGCAATCCGGCATGATTAAGTGCCTTCTAGTTAGTTTCGAGCCAATTCCGAGACTTTCCGGTCAAGATGACCATTTTACCCCTAGGCATCCGAACGCCCCGGGAATCATAATGGCTCTGGGTATCAAACTGCTAACCTCCCGAGAATGCTTCATGTAGTATTCTCAATCTTCTATTATCTTTTCGGATCATTCCGAATCGATTCCGGAAAACTCGATTTCCAACCACACCGGCTTTGGGTGTCAAACCAGTAACCTCTTGGGACATTCTAAATAATGTTTCCAAGCCTCGAGTCTTCTTCTGGGACATTTTGTGTCCGTCCAGGCAGCTTTCTGGACCGGTTGACCGTTTTGCCCTTAATGGCCTGGTCAACCCTTCAAACGCGTCTTGTCATCACTTTCCAAGTCTAACACCTCCATGACTCTATTCTAAGGATTCATGTTCCTTTCTGGCCTTCCGGGTCATTTCTGACCCTTCCAAATCATTCCTGAACTTTATGGAGTCACTCCTAGTGAAGCCAGGCTAAAAATTGCATGGTAATCACTAGTACAGGTGTCCAAATCTTCTGAAGATACGTTGCTTGCCAACTTAAAAACTTTCCTAAGTGGTTGGCACCATTAGTAGTGGCGCCAAGCCAAATTTTGGCCTAACACCACTGCAGCAGGCGCTAGGTTGTTCTTTAGTCTATAAATATAGAGCCTCTTCCAGCGTAAAATGGGTCCGCAAACTCAGTCTGAAAATCCTACTATTTGATATACAGAGCTCGTAGCCTCCCTAAACCCTAGTCTTCTTTAAGTTTTCCAAACCCTAGCCTCCATACACAAACCCTAGCCTCCTATACACTCACATACACTCTTATACACTTAAACACTAGCCTCAAAGCCTCCATTAAAGACTTGAAGTGCTGTAACTTCATAGCTCCCGAAGATCGAAGACAAGTTCTCAAAAACTAAAGTGAAGCAAGGACCGAAGCAAGAAAAACAAAATGCGCAAAGCAAAACAAAATAAAGAAGATACAAAGTAGGCTCTCTATTTAAGTTTACGCATCCTCCCCATCTCTCTTCTCCCTCTGAACCCACTTGGATTTTTTTCTATTTTAATCCCCCATCTTCCCCCCCCCCTCTTGCATGCTTGAAACCAGGGACTTTTCGATCCATGTGTCGGATTAGGCTATTGGAGGTCACCATGTCGGGGGCTTTCTTTTAGTCTAACCGGAGACCACGTGGGTTCAGCCCCCTTGATTATGTGGTGAAACCTGTAATCTTATATGTTCACGATCCTAACTTGCATTGTGCAAATCATGATCTTGCATTTCTCTAAAATTCGTTTTCAAACTTGTTTTTTTCCAAACTTGCATCAAAATTGTTTTCAAACTTGCATCAAAATCTTCTTTTTCCAAACTTGTTTTTAAAATCACAATTCTAAGGTGATTCTAGCCTTTCCATAACTAGGGTTGCTTTAGAAAAGTGTTACATTTAAAGTGACTAATATGATCCATATTTTCAAAACATTGTTGTTTTTCAAAACCATTATCTTAGAGTGGTTCTAACCTTCTTATGGTTAGAATCGTCTTAGGAAAGTGAGATATTTTATATATTTTCCAAAAACTTTCTTTTCAAAAATCTCTCTTTTTAAAAATCTCTTTTCCAACACACCTTCTAAAAACTCTCTCTAATCTCCTTTCCAAAATTGTTTTCAAAAACTCCCTTCAAAAATCTATATTTATTTCCAAAAACTCTTTCCTAAAATCTCTTCTCAAAAAACTCTTTCCTCAAAACTCCTTCCCAAAAAACTCTTTCTAGAATCTTCTTTCTAAAACTCCTCTCAAGTTCACTTCCTAAAAACTCTTTTTCTATATCTCCTTCCAAAAATCTTCCTTCCTAAAAACTCACTTTCCAAAAATCTCTTTTTTTGGAGTCTAAGTCAAGCCCTAGAACCAACAATTAGGAAACCCTAAGTTTCCTTCCCAAAAACATGATTTCCAATTCCCTATTTTGGCCTCATAACCTAGATTTTCAAAACTTCTTATTTTCTACACCAAAACTATATATATTTCCAAAACTTATTTTCTACATCAAAGCTATAGTCTTCAAAATCTAGGACTCCCAAAACTTAATCTTTCCAATTCCGTGTCAAATCAAATCTTCCCTTTAGGTAACCAAATCTAATCTCCTCATTTAGGAAACTAGATCCAATCCTCCGTCTTTGGAAACAAAATCAAACCATCTCATTTTAGAAATCAAATCCAATCCTTTGTTTTAGGAAATAGGAATTTCAATCCTTCCTAGTCTAAACATTTTTTAGTCCACTCCTTCCTAATCTCATACTTTCTTAAATCTTAAGTTTCCAAAACTTGAACGTTTAAATCTTTCCTTAAACTTTAAACTTCCAAATCTTTCCTAATCCCAACCTCTCTTAATTCCATACCTTTCCAAATTTCAACTTTCCAAATCTAAATCTTCAAATCTTTCTTAAATCCTAAACTTTCTAAATTTCAAACATTTCTAAATCCAAAACTTTCTAAATTCAAAACTTTCTAAATTCGAAACTTTCTTAAGTTAAAACTTTCTAAAATCAAAACATTCCAATTTCAAAACTTCCCTAATTCGAAACTTTCCTAAAATGAAAACTTTCTAAAATCAAAAATTTCCAATTTTGAAACTTTCCTAAAATAAAACTTTCCTAATTCGAACCTTTCCTAAATCCAATCTTTTCCTAATCTTCCAAGTCCAACATTCGAGTCAAATTTTTCTTAAATCTCAACTCTTTCCTAAGTTCCATCTTTCCTAAGTCTAGGTTTCGTAAAACCAAGTTTTCAAAATCAATCTTTTCAAATCTTCTAATCAAAGATCAAAGTCCAATCCTTTCAATTCCAAATTCTAATTTCCAATCCTCTATTCTAAGTTAAAATCCAATTATTTTTCAAATCAACATCTCTTTTTCAAATTAAAACCTTCTATTTTCTATCGGATTCTTGTCTGAACTACGACTGACTTGACTCCTCCAAAATGATACATAGGTAACCCTCATGGGTGCGGTTACAACTTTTTTTCAACTTTCAATTCCATGATCTATTTCAAACTTCCAATTCTAAATTTCTAATTTCAAATCTCTATTTCCAATTTCTAAAACTTTTCAATTTCAAATCTATCTTTTCAAATTTCTTTTTAAATCAAATTAATTTCTTTTCAAATCTATTTCCAAATCAAATCTCTTTTCTTGCACTTCCATATCATGCATCGTTCTTTTAAATATTCTTTTTCTACAGTGGATAGTTTTGAACATTTGTTAGTTGAAGACTCTTATAGGTGAATTTAGGGTGAATAGACATGTAGGTGTGGCAAGGGCAGGGTAGGGTGATGGCTTAGTGCGTCTTCTCTATACGTAACCAACCTTCAAACTTAGATCACTGTTTTCGATAGACCAAAACGGAATTATTTTCAGAAAGGGCTTAAATATTTCCTAAAGCTTGTCAAACAACCTATTTTCTTAAAAACCCTCTCTTAAGGATGTTTTCCAAAATCCTTTTTCAAAAACCCTAAGTGTAATCTTCAAATTGTGCCTAGTTTTTAGGTGACCTAACTCACCTTAATCAATTTAAGTGGGGACTCCAAATTTTTTCCGAAAGCCCTTTATTCAAACCAATTTTCCATTCAAACCTAGTCGCACTCATTCTTCTAAGAGGATGAGTTCTAACAAGAGAATAAAATATTTTTCCCGCTTGTGTGTGTATTCCTTGAGTGTGAAAAATCTGGGTGCGACATGTATCAATCACCTAAATCAATAATAACAACAATATCAAAACTTTGACCATAAACAAATCCGACTGCATGCATACACTAATACAAGATTCTATCAATTCTCATTAGTCTTGCTTCAAATCAACAATAAAGTGAATCCATACCTTCTTTTAGGGAATGGATAACGAAGGCTACTATAACTCTTCATGAACCCTTCGACTCTCTCTCTCTCTCTCTCTCTCTCTCTCTGCGGCAGCCTTAATATCAGTTGTTCAAAACATATAACAAAACCCTTGTACAATGTACGCTAAAAGTAAAAACCTAATAGACTCTAACAAAGTTGCTTAAGAAGCATAATACTCTACACCCAGGCTCATGTGCACTCAAATAACCAATAATAAAGACTTATGACATGAGGCATATTAGTGTCCTCAAGTTCACAATAAGAGTATGAATATTACCATACACAATATCCAAACCAAAATCATGCATAATTTCTGTCACATTTAATAAAAAAATCTCCATCCAAACGCTAGAATTAACTCCCAGGTAAATGTATGGCCCAAAACATTCTAATTTAATTTATTAACTCAAACTAACTATATAATCTATATTTATTGCTAAAATTTTGCTAAATAACATTCATAATTTTAAACAAATGTAGGAAAATAATATAAATTAAATTCTAGGCAACAACACTCTTCCCCCGTTAAATAAAGTTTAGTCTTCAAAACTTACCTGGTTCTATAATATAAAAAGATAAGGGTATTTCTCTCGCATTTCCTCTTTACTTTCCCATGTGGCCTCCTTAACCGAATGATTACACCACAAAACTTTTACTAGTGAAACTATTTTATTGTGGAGTGTCTTATCCACCGTATCCAGAATCTTAACAGGCTGCTCCTCATAAGTCATATCCTCTCGAACAATAAGAGGCTCATAATCTATCACATGCAATGGACTCTGCACAAACTTTCTCAATATAGACACATGAAGCATGCTATGTACCTCTGTAAGTCTAGGCGACAAAGCAAGTTGATAAGCTACCGCACCAACCCTTTCTAGTACCTCAAATGGACCTATGTAGCGTGGACTTAATTTTCCATTCTTACCAAATCAGATCGTCCCCTTCCAAGGCAAAACCTTAAGAAACACCTTATCACCAATTTGGAATTCTAGGTCCCTCCTCTGATTATGTGCATAACTTTTGTGACAACTCTGAGTTGCTAATAATCGCTGAAGAATAGTAGTAATCTTCTAAGTCGCATTTTGTACTAATTCTAGCCCCAAAAGTTGTCTTTCCCCAACCTCATACTAACACATAGGAGATCGACACTTTCTATCATATAAAGCCTCACATGGTGCAATTTCCAAGCTCAAATGGTGATTGTTATTATATGCAAACTCTAGTAAAGCCAACTGCTCATCCCAATTACCTCTCCACTCCAAAGTACAAGTTCTCAGCATGTCCTCTAATGTATGTATTGTCCTCTCTGATTGTCCATTCGTCTAAGGGTGATATGTTGTATTAAAGCTCAAATGTGTACCCAACGCTGTTTGTAAGCTATTCCAGAACCTAAAGACGAATCCGGGATCACGATTTGATACAATAGACACTGGTGCTGCACCATGCAATCCAACTATCTCTCTTACATAAAGTTGAGCCAACTTGTCCACTGTAAAGGTCTTTTTAGTAGCAATAAAATTTGCATACTTAGTCAATCTGTCTACTATCACCCATATTGTATCATGCCCTACACGGGTTCGAGGTAAACTTGAAACAAAATCTATAGTGATAAGCTCCCACTTCCACTCTGGTAAAGGTCATGGTTGAAGCTTCCTTGCTGGCCTCTAATGCTCAACCTTAATCTGCTAGCAAGTAAGACACTGTGCCATATGCTCTACAATCTCTCTCTTCATACCACTCCATTAGAAATGATCATGCAAATCTCTATACATTTTAGTACCTCCAGGGTGAATACTATACCTCGAGCTGTGTGCCCCAGTCAAAATCTCTCTTCTCAAATCATCACTAAAAGGAATATAGAGTCGACTTCTAAATTTAAGTGTTCCATCTTCGCCTACTGAGAAATCTGAATCTCTTCCCTTTTTCAATTCATTTTTAATCCTTTGACATTGAAAATCATCCAATTGTGCTGCCTTTACCATGTCTAACAAAGTAAGTCTAACTGTTAACTGATTACGAAAAGCAACTTCTCCACATTGGACAACCTCAACTCCTAAACGCCTCAAATCCTGTAATAGATGTCGCTCAATAGAAAGTGCTACCAAACCACCCCCTGAGGATTTTCTACTTAGAGCAATTGTAACCACATTTACCTACCCTGGATGATACAATATGCTAACATCATAATATTTAAGTAACTCAAGCCATCTCCTATGCCTCAAATTTAGCTCTTTCTAGGTAAAGATGTACTTAAGACTCTTGTGATCTGTGTAAATCTCACATGTCTCCTCATATAAATAGTGTGTCCATATCTTTAGTGCAAAAATAACTGTTGTCAACTCTAAATCGTGAGTAAGATAATTCTTCTCATGTGACTTCAATTGACGAGAAGCATAAGCAATCACTTTCCCATGCTGCATAAGAACACAACCCAGATCTTGGAGAGAAGCATCACTGTAAATCACAAAGCCACCACCTTGCGTTGGTAGTGCAAGAACAAGTGTTGTCACTAATCTCTGCTTAAGCTTCTGAAAACTGCTATCACATTGATCTGTCCAATCAAACTTCACCCCTTTCCGAGTAATACTCGTAAGTGGTAGGGCAAGATGAGAAAAGCCTTCCACAAACCGTCTATAACAACCAGCCAAGCCAAAGAATCTACGCACCCCCATCACAGAGATTGGACGTGGCCAATCCACTATTGCCTTCACTTTCTTATGATCTACATATACCCCATCCTTGCCAACCACATGACCCAGAAATGATACATTGTCAAGCTAGAGCTCACACTTTTTGAACTTAGCGTATAACCTCTTTTCTCTCAAAGTTTGTAACATGAGCCTCAAGTGCTCCTCATGCTCTTCTCTACTTTTAGAATAGATCAGAATATCATCAATAACTAGCACCAAAAATCGATCTAACTGGGGCTTAAAAACCCTATTCATCATATCTATGAATGTTGTTGGTGCATTAATGAGACCAAATGGCATAACTAAGAACTCATAGTGTCCATACCGCGTCCTAAAAGCTATTTTAGGGCCATCACCATCCCTAATCTTCAACTGATGATAACCAAACCACAAGTCAATCTTAGAAAACACTTGGGCCCCTTGCAGCTGATCAAACAGATCATCAATACGCGGTATAGGATACTTATTCTTGATTACAACCTTATTAAGCTCCCTATAATCCATGCACAAACGCATAGTGCCATATTTCTTCTTCACAAATAGAACTGGAGCTCCCCGAGTTGAAACACTAGGCTTGATAAAAACCTTGTCCATGAGCTTTGGCAATTGAGACTGCAACTCCCTTAAGTCAACAGGTGTAATCCTATATGGTGCGTTTGAGATAGGAGCAGTACCTGGTAAAAGATTAATCGTGAACTCTATCTCACAATCAGGAGGTAAAGCAGGTAGGTCCTCTAAAAACACATCCAAGAACTCGATCACTGCAGGCAAATCCTCTAACTTTTGCTCTTAAGGCTCCTCACTAACCACGTAAACTAAATAACCATTACACCCCTTCTTTAACATTCGATTAGCCTGTAAATCAAAGATAAAACCAGGCAAAGAGACCTTTCTATCTCCTTGAAAGAAAAACTCAGGCTGCTCCAACATGGAGAAAGCAACCCTCTTACTATGACAATCAATTGAGGCATGATAGGCCGTTAACCAATTCATACCCAAAATGACGTCAAAGTCTTGCATCTTTAAACTAACCAGGTCCATGGGAAGGATCTTACCATTCAAGACCGACATATCAAATCTAACATCGCAGTCTTCCCCATAGGTGTAGTCACAATAAGATAATCATTCATGTGCTCAAGCGGTAAGGATAAATGATAGAGAAATTCTAGTGATGCGAAGGAATGGGTAGTACCTGAATCAATAAGTACTCTAGCTAGAACCGAAGAAATAGTAATGATAGCTTGTACCACTGATGGAGAAACCTGCGCCTCTCCCTGAGACAGTGCATAAACTCTTCCCTGAGTAGTTGATTTTTGTGTCTAAGTATGATCTTGTGGCCTAGAACGAGTAGTCAATCCCTGAGACTGAGTGCCACTAGAACCCGACAACATCTGCTGCTATAGACCACTACGCGTAAATTGCCTCTGACCCTGAAACTGTGGCTGTAATTGACATCCCTCTTTAGTTTGAACTTTGCAATAGGTCTTCACATGACCTTCCTTCCTGTAATTAAAGCATATCTTAGGCATCCCATTACAGTAGTACCCATAAGAATGATGTTGACCTTACTTATCATAAGGCCTTTGTGTCTGCTGCCCGATTCCATTACCTGTCTAAATGGGCACATTCCTCCTCTTGTTGGGATCACCACTCCCTCTGCTTTGATTCCCTTATTGTTGACCCCTCTATCTCTTATTAAACTAGTCATGCACCTTTTGACTCTCATCTAGACTCCTTTCTATAAGTAAGGCCTTTGTCACCAATTCGCCCAAGTTTTTAGCCTCCACTATTGAGACCCTAATGCGAATGGCTGAATGTAAACCTTTCTCGAATAGTAGAACCCTATCAGTCTCCTAAGCCACCATGTGTGGTGTAAATCTGGATAACTCTGCAAACTTAGCCTCATACTTTGCCACAGTCATTGATCCTTGCTGTAGATTAAGGAAATCAACCATCCTCTGTTTCTGCATAACTACCGAATAGTACTCCTTATAAAACAACTCCACAAAAGTGGTCCATGGCATCTCATTAGCTACTCCATCATAACATTGCTTCTCCATATTCCACCAGTTATCTGCTTTCCTTTCCAAATTGAATGTTGCCATGATCACTTTCTGCTGCTCGGTGCACTCTATCCAAGCAAATATCTTATCCATCCGCTTTACCCATGCCTTACCACTGAGGAATTTGTGGTCCCCTCAAAAGTTGGTGGAGAACCCTTTAGAAATCTATCAAACAGAGTACTTGTCTAACACCATAGGTCTATCCTTTACTGGGGTCACTGCTGGAACTGACTGCCTAATAAGTTACCCTAGGTATGTCTGCAATGCTATGACGGCACCTTCTAGGACTACTGGAGTAGGTGCTGGGACTAGAATAGGAGCAGGTACAAATGCAGGTGTAGCCGCTGTTGCTGGGGCAATTGGAGGATCAAACTCCTCACGCATAGCTATCGAGCCCTAAACTTTTGCAATTGAATAAAATACGTACAAGTGAAAAAAACACGGTACTCTCTCGTTAAAACTCATCCTAATAGAAAAATGAGTTCGACTAGATTTGAATTGAAATTTGATTTGATCAAAGACATTTGAAAAAAGTTTTGGAGTTGCCACCTAACTTGATTAAGGTGAGTTAGGTCACCTAAAACTAAATACAATCCGAAGATTACACTTAGGGTTTTTGAAAAGGTTTTGAAAACTTTCTCAAGAGAGGGTTTTTGAGAAAAGAGGTTATTTGGCAACCTTTGGAAAGTTTTAATCCCTTTTTGAAAATAACTTTGCTTTGGTCTTTGAAAACAGTGATCCTAAGTTTAGAGGTTGGTTACGTGTAGGGAAGACGCACTAAGCCATCACCCTACCTTGCCTTTGCGGTACCAGCGTATCTATTCACCCTAGGTTCACTCATTAGAATCATCGATTAATAAATGTTCAATACTATCCATTATATGTTAATATGAGTCATGTAAGTGCAAGAAAAAGATTTGATTTTGAAAATAAATTTTGAAGAAAAGATTTGAAGTTTGAAAATAGACTTGAAAAGAAGATTTGATTTTGAAAATAGATTTGAAAAAAAAGATTTGATTTTTGAAAGAAGGATTTAGAAATTGGAATTGAAGATTTGAAAATAGATTTTAAAATTAGAAACTTGAAATAGATTATGGAATTGAAAATTTGAAAAAGGTTATGACCGCACCCATAAGGGTTACCTACGTATCCCTTTATTGGGAATTAGATCAGTCGTAGTTCGGACAAAAGTTCGATTGAAAATAGATGTTTTTAAGTTTTTGAAAAGTTTGATTTGAAAAGAGTTTGATTTAAAAAAGGATTTGATTTGAACTTGGAATAGAAGATTTGAAATTGAAATTTGGATTTAGATTTGACCTTAGAATTGACCTTGATTTGAAAAGATGGAACTTGAAAGAAAAACTGGACTTGATTTAGAAAGATTGAGATTTGAAAACATCCTTGACTTAGAATAAAGTTGAAAACCATCTTGGTTTTAGAAAAGGAGTTTTAGAAAAGAATTAAAGCTTCCTAACTTGCGATTAGGGTTGAACTAGGGTTTAGATATCCTAGGGTTGGAACATATAGTTGAATTAAAAAGGTTTGATTTAGATTTGAAAGGTTTGATTTCAGCAAGTTGGATTTAGGAAAGGCTCAAATTTGAAAATATTCGAATTAGGAAAGTTGGATTTAAGAAAGATTTGGAAAGAGATTTGATTTGATTTAGAAATACTTGACTTGATTATTTGATTTGAATGAATTTAGAAAGTTAGGTTTAGGAAAAACTAGATTTTAGAAATCTTTGAATTTAGAAAAATTTCAAAATAGGAAAGTTCCATTTTAGAAAAGTGCCAAATTGGAAAAGTTTCATTTTAAGAAGATTTTGAATTTAGAAAGATTTGAATTTAGGAAAGATTTAGAATTTAGAAAGCTTAGAATTAGGAAGTGTTTGAATTAAGAAAGATTTTATTCCTATTTCCTAAAGTAGAAGATTAGATTTTATTTCCAAAATTGATGATTTGATTTGGTTTTTAAAATTAAAGGATTTGATCTAGTTTCCGAAGTTGGAAGATTGGATTTGACATGGAATTGGAAACGGTGAGTTTTTGAAATCTAAGATTTGGAAAGCTATGATTTTGTGTAGAAAAAGAGATTTTGAAAATCTATGATTTGAAGCAAAAGAGAAATTATGTTTTTAGGAAAGAGAATTAGAGTTTTCTAACCATGGAATCTAGGGCTTGACTTGAACTCCAAGAAAAGGAGTTTTTTAAAAGTAAACCTTTTGAAGAAAATTTCCAGGAAGGAAATTTAATGAGAGTTTTTAGAAAGTGAATTTTTGAAGAGAAGTTTAAAAAAAAGAGTTTTTTAGAAAGTAGATTTTTTAAGAGAGTTTTTAGAGAGAAATTTGAAAAGTAATTTTGAAGGGAGTTTAAACATGGACTTTTGAAAACTTTTTGAAAATCTCACTTTCCTAAAATGATTCTAACAATGAAAATATTAGAACCATTCTAAGTTGGCGATTTTGAAAACAACATGAATTTGAAATATGGACCAATATAATCCCATTGAATATCACACTTTCCTAAAACAACCCTAACCATGAAATGACTAGAATCGTCTTAAGATTGTGGTTTTGATGAAAACAATTTAGGGTTTATACCCAAAATTTGGATCTTAATGGTCACAATGAATATAACACTTTCCTAAAGGAACCCTAACCATGGAATTGCTAGAATCACTCTAAGATTGTGATTTTGAAAACAAGTTTGAAAAAGAGATTTTGAATGCAAGTTTGGAAGATGATTTTTTTAAGCAAGTTTTGAAAATAATTTTGAATGGAAGAATGAATGTGACATGCATAATACAAGTAAGGTCGTGAACATACAATGTTAGGCTTCACCACATAATCAAGGAGACCGAATCCACATGGTCTAAGGTCGAACTAGAAGAAAGCCCTCGACACAGTGACTTTCAACAGTACTTCTTACGCATGAATTGAGGAGTCGCTTATTTCAAGCATGCAAGAAATGGAGGAAGAAGGTGGGGGATTAAAATAGAAAAAAAACCCAAGTAGATTAGAAGGAAGAAGAGAGAGGGGGGAAATATGTGAATGTAAAGAGAAAGCCTACCTTGTCTTCTTTTTGTTTTGCTTGCTTTGTTTTTGCTTTACTTTGCTTAATCCTTAAGAACTTCGAAGTTGTAGCACTTTAAGTCTTCAATGGAGGTTTTGGAGGCTTGTGTTTAAGTGTATGGAGTGTATGGAAGTTAAGGTTTAAATGCATGGAGGCTAGGGTTTGGAGAGACTTTGAGCTTTGTAATTCGAAGAATAGAGTTTTTGGATTGAGATTACGGACCCTTTTCATGCAAAGAGAGGCTCTGTAGTTATAGACATAAGACTAGCCTAGAGCCCATTACAGTGGTGCTAGAGCAAATTTCCTACTGGTACCACTAGGAATGACGCCAGGCCAATACCTGATAGCAGTGGGGCCAGCCACTTAGGAAAGTTCTAAAGACGGCAAGAAACGTATCTTTTGACCCTTAATACGCAAGACAAAAGATTTGGGTGCCTGTACTAGTGACTACCATGTAATGTTTAACTTGGGTCCACTAAGAGTGACTTTACAAGGTTCAGGAATATTTCAGGAGGCCAACAATGATCTAGAAGGCCAGAAATGGATAGAAACCCTTGAAATAATGTCCCAAGGGTAACGGGCTTGAAAAACAATGTCGGAATTATTGAAATGGTCGATCGAGCCCTTAAGGGCAAAATGGTCAACTAGACCGAGAAACCATCGAAATGGAATTGAAATGTCCTAAGAAAGGACTTGAAGATTGGAAACACTACCTAGAGTATTCCAGGGGATTACCAGTTGGATTCCTAGAGCCAGTGTGGTTAGAAAAGACAACTAGCCTACCAAGGTCAAAACGGTTATTTTGTAACGGACTTGCTACAATAGACTCAGAATGTTTTGGAAAGGTGCTAGGAGATTGAGAATACTATTAGAATCATCCTCTAGAGGTAATCAGTTTGATACCTAGAGCCGGTGTTGTTCTCGAAGGCGATCAAGTGCCTAGGGGTAAAAATGGTCATTTTGACTGGATAGTCTCAAAATGAATCCGGAATCGACTGGAAGGCATTTGATTATACCGGATCATCTTGGGAATGATCTTGGAAGGGTGGACTTACCACTCTGAGGACTTAGATACTTTCTCGATAAGCGTGTCAAAAAAGGCCCAAGGGGTAGTTTAGTCATTTTTCACTAGAATGGACTAGCAGGCACTGATATTAACTTGGGTTTTGAGTGTTTTCGTCACTTTGATGATCTGTGACGAGTTGGTTTTCAAAGGTATCTCGTTTTTTGATAAATGTGTCACGATCAAGAACCGAGTTCGGTCCCGTGACATATGGGTTTTGTTGACAATTCCCACTGTTGACCTATTTGTGAGTGTTTTCACCACTCTGACGGTTTTGATGTTTGTGAGTGTTTCTGTCACTCTAACGGTGTGTGTTCATTCTAGAGACTGTCTAATATCGGGAAGCTACTAGGTGGACTTATCGTCTGACGAATCAACTTTTTCGAAAGACGTGCCGAATAACGAACATTCTTCGTTAGTGGGCTAGCAGGTGCCTAAGGTGAACCGTTCTACCATCTCAGGGACTTGAGTTCTGTCCCGGTTGACGGATTTGAAGAGACTTATCGTTCTGAAGAGTTTTTTTTTAAAAGTGTTGGTCTTGATGGACTTAACACCTAAGGGATCAACTTTCTCGAAAGACGCGCTGAATTTGATTTGGATTGGAATTAGATTTGAGATTGAAATAAGGACTTACCGTCTTCAGAAAGATGTTCCAACTGAATAGGACCGAGCAATGCCATAAGGGCATTTTGGTTATTTTGTCTTTGTTAGGCTCAATGAGCCTGCAAAGCGATTGATTTATTGGATTGAGTTTGAAAAATTGATTTGGACTTGAATATGTATGTGTTGATTTGAATATGAGTTCAGGCAGACCAAAAATTGTCGAGGGGAAAAAAATGGGGTGCTTACAACAATCTCCCTAACAGAACTTGTAGTACGACGTTGAGTACTCGCTATAACTGGAGTAGGAACAGCTCTCTTCTTAATCACCTTCCAAATACCTCCCACTAACTTTGTTTTGGGTGCCATACCCCTTCAAAATGAAAAGAAATAGGGTAAGGACAAGTTTAAACATAAATACAAGTAAGCTCACTTACATTTCTAATAGACTCTGGGAATCAGACCTCCACTAAGGACAATACTTTCTAAGGATTACTAATAACTACTGCTCTGAAACCAACAAAAGGGATGAGACCGGCCATGAGCCACGAGCCTTGACCCATGGAGCACGAAAGCCTAATCACCTAATAGATATTAATATTCCATTGAAAATATAAATGTTTAAGTCAATACACCAAAGATAGTCTAAATTAACCACCAATAAATCAATCTTATTCAAGATTAACAACTCCAATAAAATAACTATCAAGTTAGAGATTAATTGATCTCGAAACAAATCATCCATTAAATGATCAGTAAATCAACCAGATAAATCCTCAAATTCATAATTTGACTCTAAAGACAACAAAAATAAAAATAAACACAAGTCCTAATGAGGTCAACTACAAAAGGGTCCCGGCATCCATAATCCAACTCTGCTGATGTCCGTGCTCACCTGAAATGTTATAAAGAGTGTGAGCTCACAGCCCAGCTCATGAATGGAATGCCTCAAAGTAATAACAATAATCTGAAAAATAGCAGTTTATGATCAAAATAAATTTCGTGAAAATGCTCCCAATGCCAATCAATTCACTCATAAGAATGTTCTTTTAAATCTGCATAACTCGATGCAAAACAATATCTCAATGAATAACTTTTCATCTTATAATAAAACCATATAATCACAATGGTAATAACAAATAAATCAATGGATAATCATAAGCGAAACTAGTTAAAGAATAATGTAACATGTGCCAAATAATTTCTCATGGGTAATATACTCGTTGGATCCAACATCGTTGAGGTCAACACGAATTTCATAGGCCTATTCCTACAATCGTTGAGAACTAAGGTCACCAATATTTTCACGGGTCTATTCCCTAGCTGCCAGAGTCACCCCACTTAAAGGGCCTGTTTCCTGGACTTCACCTGGTCCAATATCCATAATCAAAAGAGTTTTTACCATTAAATAACTCTCAAACCATGCTCATGTAATTTCTCAAAATAACCGAAGAATAATTCTCAATGCAATATAGTAGAAAAAAAAATCTAACATTTCTCGTAATTCAAAATAAGCTTTATTCTTCAAATAAAATATACCATATGATTTACAAAAAATGTCTTTGAAATCAATTTTGCATGGGTGTTTGTAATTTTATACTAGCAAGACAAAAACCACTCACCTGATGCTCTTAAATCAGGCTAAAAGAAATGGACACGAGAAATCAATGGTCCACCTGATTACACAAATAAAATAGCACTTTTAAGTAAAATTCTCTAAATTCAAATTCTTAAATAAAACCTTCTAACAGCCACAAGAACCTAAAATAAGGATGGAGATGCACAACCCAAACACGTGCACACTAACCAACACCCATTTATCAACCACTGAAAATTTTAATTCCTCCTCAATCACATAGCAATAGGAAATATCCAATACACCAAATATAAGTTCTACTCTCACTTTTGCATACACTAACCGATCTGATGGAGACAGAGTCAAGCATCTAAAAGTTCCATATTTACTAGGCAGATTCACACGTATCTTAAGAGAATGCAGCAGTTTCTGCAACTCTTAAATAGTCTTTGAGAAATAACAAGTTCCGTTTAATCATTCTTAGACCAATCAATGCAATAAGTGAGGTATACTTATAGGTACATAAGTTGTTGTACTTGATCCATAGGTGGAGACCCAATAGCAGTGCAAAAATTTTCAAGTGAAATAGATCTTCTAAAGCACTAACCCTTTTTAAGCCAACAACTAAAAAGCAACATATATCTAATGGTTGTCTCTCAATACCAGTGTATCAATCACCCAAATCAATAATAACAACAATATTAAAACTTTGACTATAAAGAAATTCGACTGTATGCATACACTAATACAAGATTCTATCAATTCTCATTAGTCTTGCTTCAAATAACAATAAGGTGAATCTGTACCTTCTCTTAGGGAATGGACAACGAAGGCTACTATAACTCTTCACGAACCCTTTGACTCTCTCTCTCTCTGCGGCAGCCTTAATATTAGTTGTTCAAAACATATAACAAAACCCTAATACAATGTATGCTAAAAGTAAAAACCTAATAGACTCCAAAAAATCTGCTTACGAAGCACAATACTATACACCCAGGCTCATGTGCACTCAATTAATTAACCAATAAAAAAGACTTGTGACATATGGCATATTAGTGTCCTCAAGTTCACAATAAGATTATGAATATTACCATGCACAATATCCAAACCAAAATCATGCATAATTTCTATCACATTTAATCAAATCTCTCCATCCTAAGGCTAGAATTAACTCCCAAGTAAATGCATGGCTCAAAATATTCTAATTTAATTTACTAACTCAAACTAACTATATAATCTATATTTATTGCTAAAATTTTACTAAATAACATTCATAATTGTAAACTAACGTTGGAAAATAATAGAAATTAAATTTTAAATCATAACGCTCAATGTGGGGGATAGATATGATTGACCCAATCACCCCTAAAGCCTTCAATGGCCATCTTTTTCTCTTGGTTGCCATCGACTACTTCACTAAATGGGTAGAAGTGGCCTCCTTTGTTCATGTTACCAAAAAAAGTCATGAAAAAGTTCATAAAAAACCACATCATCTGCCAGTACAGGATTCCTAAGTCTCTCATCACTCAAAATGCTTCCAACCTAAATAATGAGCTAATGACTAGACTATGCCAAAGGTTCCACATCACTCACTAAAATTTCATCACCTACCAGCCTCAGATGAATCAAGTAGTGGAAGAAGCCAACAAAAACATCAAGAGAATTCTCCAAAAAATGATTGACAACTACAGATATTGGTATGAGAAGTTTCCTTTTGCACTAATGGCTTATCGAACTACTATGAGAGTTTCTATTAAAGGTATTCCCTATGAGTTGGTCTATGGGATAGAGGCAGTCCTGCCTATTGAAATCGAGATTCCTTCCTTGAGAATTTTGATGGAGACCAAACTGGATGAAGCTGAATGGATCAATGATCGATATACTCAACTCTGCTTACTGGATGAAAAATGATTAGCTACAATTTACCACGCTCAATACTACAAGAGGCAAATGGCTAGAGCCTTTAACAAGAAAGTGCGGCCACGATTATTCCAACCCAGAGATTTAGTTTCGAAGAAGATATTCCCCCACTAAGAGGAAGCATAAGGGAAGTTCGTCCCAAATTACGAAGGGCTATTTCTAGTCAAGAAAGTCTTATCTAGAGAAACTCTCATTTTGGAAGCAATGGATGGCTGTGAATTCCCTAACCCATTGAACTCTGATACTGTCAAGCGATACTATATATGATTTAAAAGCGATACTATATCTTCTATTTGGAAGTAATAAAACTCACTCCTCTCAATCTCTTTTAATCTCTAAAGCACGGTCGTAATTTCATTAGCAGAGACCTTCATTCTCACTACCATATATTAAAAAAAAAAATACAACCTTGGATAAACCAACTTGAGCTGGTTACTTTTCTTCCTATCCCAACCTAGTGATCACCGCCCACAATAGGTCAAAACAAAGCACTAAGAGGAACACTAAGAGGAAATGTATCCAAGCAATGAGAAATATATAAATGTCCACCTAAAAAAAAAAGAAAAAAAAGATATTGTAATGGTAAGACGCAAAATAGAAACACAAAGCTAAAAAATAGTAACAAGTGCTAGTTAATTGATACTATCAAAGGTGATCACAGGCATTAAAACCCAAGTAAAGTGATAGGTTTGGGCCTCCATCATTTCTTTCCAAAAATAGCCCACATCACAAATCCTGGAAAAAAGTCCTCTAAAATCAAATTTAATTTGCTTAATCCAAATGAGCTCGCCGAAATACAGCCCTGCCAAATGAAGCAAAGAGAGTAAGAGATACCTCAAACATTATTCAAGAATTTCTTAACAGAAATCGAGAACCTAGATAAAAAAATAAAAAAATAAAAAAAACACATTCCCCAAGATGCGGTGAAAACCCAAAAGGGCACAGTAGGTAAAAAAGTCGGGTTATAGCAAGACACAAAACTATTAACCTTGGTAAAAACTTGCAAAGACGCCTTGGTGCAAAAATGACAGAACTGGGACTGGTGAAAACCCCCATGGGTGCCAGTAGCAAGAATAGAAAAAACAAATGGGGCAAAGAAGGAACTGTGGGTAGATAGAAGTGTAAACATTCCCAGAAATCACAAGTGGGCAGAAACAGTTAATAGGGCATCTTGAAAAGCATTCACCGGGTTAGCCAAGCTACGATCAAGGAAACAGAAGGCTCTCTCCTGAGACAATAAGCCATTCAAAGTATCAAACAATGGGGAGTAATTTTCATTTGTATTTGGTAAATATATTTGTATTGACCATGCAGGAAAAGCATCCCAGTCATGCAATAAAGGAAAGAGCTATCAACCTACATGAGAACAATACTAAAATGAAATTTGTCTCTCCATAAACGCAAGTGTCAAAAGTCTAGAAACGAATTAAGAACGAGGAGCAAAAATATAATGCTTCCATTCATCATCAAAAGAAGAGTTGACCAAGATAGGATCCATCAGCTCGCCACCCACCTCATTAATAAGAGGAGCACAACAAGAAGCATTTGATGCCGCTCAGCCAAGCTAGCCCTGCTTATAATCTACACACCTAGCCAGAAGCACATCCCTTTCCCAAGTAAGAGAATCAACCATCTCCCTGTCACGCCCTGATTTTTCACACTAGGGGAATACACACACAAGCGGAAAAAATATTGTATTCTCTCGTTAGAACTCATTCTCATAAAAGAATCAGTGCGACTAGGTTTGAATTGAAAATTAATTTGATTAAGGGCTTTTGGAAAATAATTTGGAGTCGCCACCTAACTTGATTAAGGTGAGTTAGGTCACCTGAAAACTAAGCACAATCCGAAGACTACACTTAGGGTTTTGAAAAAAGGTTTTTGAAAATACTTCCTCAAGAGAGGGTTTTTGATGAAAAGAGATTGTTTGGCAACCTTTAGAAAATATTTAAGCCCTTTTTTGAAAATAACTCCATCTTGGTCTTTCAAAAACAATGATCTAGGTTCGGAGGTTGGTTACGTGTAGGGAAGACGCACTAAGCCATCACCCTACCCCGCCCTGCCCTTACGATACCTACATATCTATTCACCCTAGATTCACCCATTAGAGTCTTCGATTAATAAATGTCCAAAACTATCCACTTTAGAAAAGAATTTTGAAAAGATATTGACATGATGCATGATATGCAAGTGCAGGAAAAAAACTTGATTTTGAAAAGAGATTTGAAAAGAATATTTGATTTTGAAAATAGATTTGATTTGAAAGAGATTTAAAAAGATAAATTTGATTTTGAAAGAAGGTCTTAGAAATTGAAAATAGAGATTTGAAAATAGATTTTTAGAATTGGAAGTTTGAAATAGATCATAGAATTGAAAGTTTGAAAATAGTTACGGAATTGAAAATTTGAAAGAAGTTATGACCGCACTCGTGAGGGTTGCCTACGTATCCCTTTTGAGTAATCAGGTCAGCCATAGTTCGGATATAAGTCCGATTCCAAATAGAAGATTTTGATTGAAAAAAGAAATTGAGTTGGAAGTTGGATTGGAAGATTTGAAAAGATTGGTTTTGAAAAGCTTGGTTTTAGGAAACCTAGACTTAGGAAATATGAAACTTAGGAAAGACTTAAGGTTTAAGAAAGATTTGACTTGACTTGGAAGGGTTTTAGAAAAGATTTAGCTCGAATGTTGGACTTAGAAGATTACGGAAAGATTGGATTTAGAAAATGTTCAAATTAGGAAAGTTCCGTTTTAGAAAAGTTTCATTTTAGGAAAATTTCAATTTAGGAAAGATTTCGAATTACGAAAGAATTAAAATTGAAGAGTTTTGAAATTGGAATGTTTTGAAATAGAAAAGTTTTCTTCTTAAGAAAAAGTTAATTTTTGAAAATATTTTACTAAGGAAAAGTTTCATTTTAAGAAAGATTTGAAATTTGAAAAGTTTAGAATTTGGAAAGCTTTAACTTAAGAAAGTTTTGGACTTGGAAAGTTTAGAATTTTAGAAAGATTTAAAGTTAAGTTTTAGATATACTTGAAATTAAGAAAGGTTTGAGTTTAAGAAAGATTTGAAGATTTTAGATTTGGAAAGGTATGGAATTAGGAAAGGTTGGAATTAGGAAGATTAAGAAGCTTAAAGTTTAAGGAAAGATTTAAAAGTTTTGAAAACTTAAGATTTAGAAAGGTATGAGATTAGGAAGGATTGAATTAGGAAAGATTTGGATTGGAAAAGATTTTGATTTCTATTTTCTAAAACAAAAGATTGGATTTTGTTTCTAAAAGAAGGTGATTTTATTTTATTTCCAAAAATGGAGGATTGGATCTAGTTTCCTAAATGGGAGATTGGATTTAGTTCCCTAAAACGGAGGATTTGATTTGGCATGCAATTGGAAAGAAGAAGTTTTGGAAATCCTAGATTTGGAAAGCTATAGTTTGAAGTAGGAAATGGGTTTTGGAAATTTACGATTTTGATGCAAAAAAGGAGATTTTGGAAACCTAGGTTTTAACGCAATATTAAAAATATTGTTTTAGGAGAAAAAATTAGGATTTCCTAATCATGGCTCTAGGGTTTGACTTGGACTTCAAGGTAAAGAGTTTTTTAGGAAGTGAATTTTTGAAAAGGAAGATTTTTGAAAAGAAATCTTAGAAATGAGTTTTTTAGAAAGTAAGCTTACAAAGAGAGTTTTTGGAAAGGAATTTTTGGAAAGAGTTTTTTAGGAAGGAAACATAAAGAGCGTTTTTAAAAAGTGAATTTTGAAAAAAGCTTTTTGAAAAGGAGTTTGAAAAGAAGTTTTGAAAGATAAAGTTTTTAGAAAGCAATTTTTAAAAAGTAATTTTGAAAAGGAGATTAGAGAGAATTTTTAGAAAGTATGTTGGAGAAGAGATTTTAGAAAGAGAAATTTTTAGAAAGTAAGTTTAAAAGGGATTTTGGAGAGGATTTCAATGTGAACTTTTGTAAGTCTCTAAAAATATCTCACTTTCCTAAAACGATTCTAATCATAAGAAGATTAGAACCATTCTAGGATTGTGGTTTTAAAAACAACAAGAATTTAAAAATATAGATCATATCGATCATTTTAAATGTGACACTTTCCTAAAGCAACCCTAACCATGGAAAGGCAAGAATCACCTTAGGATTGTAGTTTCGAAAACAAGTTTTAAAGAAAAAAATTTTAATGATAGTTTTGAAAATGGTTTTAATGCAAGTTTTGAAAATGAGTTTGAAAACAAGTTTTGGAGAGATACATGATCATGATATGCACAATGCAAATTGGAGTCGTGAACATACAAGGTTAAAGGCTTCACCACATAATCAAGGGGGTCGAACCCACGTGGTCTTCGGTTAGACTGAGAGAAAGCCCTCGACATGGTGACTTTAAATAGCCTAATCCTACACATAAATCGGGGAGTCCCTTATTTCAAGCATGCAAGAAAAGGGGGGGTAGAAGATGGGGGATTAAAATAGAAGAAAACCCAAGTAGGTTTAGAGAGAGAAGAGAAATGGGGGAGTTACGTAAAGGTAAATAGGAAGCCTAACTTGCGTCTTCTTTTGTTTGCTTTATTATGCTCACTTTCTTTACTTCAATCTTTGCTTGGCTTTACGTCGGTCTTCGAGAGCTTGCTTTGATCTTCAAAGCTTTAGAGTTACTACGCTTCAAGTTTTTAATGGAGGCTAGTATATGAGTGTATATGAGTGTATGGGAGTGCATGGGGGCTAGGGTTTGGTGTATAGAAGCTAGGGTTTGGAAAACCTAAAGAGAACTAGGGTTTGGAGAGGTTTCGAGCTCTGTGAATCGAAGAGGAGAGTTTTTGAACTTAGTTTGCAGACCCTTTTCACGCTGAAGGAGGCTCTGTATTTATAGATAGAAGATTAACCTAACGTCTGTTGTAATGCTGCCAAGCAAAATTTCCTTCTATAAGTGCCGCCAGGCCAAATTTTGGCTTGGCACCACCAGCCACTTAGGAAAGTTTTAAGGTCGGCAAGCAACGTATCTTCAGAAGATTTGGACGCTTGTACTAGTGACTACCATGCAATATTTAGCTTGGCTTCACTACGAGTGACTCCAGAAGGTCCAAGAATGATTTAAGGGACAGGAACCCTTAGAATATTGTCTTGGGGGTAGTAGACTTAAAAAACGATGTCAGGATTTGTTGGAAGGGTTGACCAGGCCATTAGGGACAAAACGGTCAATCGGGCCAGAAAGCTACCAAGATGGAATTAGAATGTCCCAGAAGAAAACTTGAGGTTTGGAAACATTACTTAAAATGTTCCAGGAGGTTATTGGTTTGATACCTAGAGCCGGTGTAGTTGGAAAAAGTGACCGGTCCACTAGGGGTAAAACGATCATTTTGCATCGGGCTTGCCGGAACTGACTCGGAATGACCTAGAGATGTATCAGAAGGCTGGGGATACTATCAGAAACATCCCTAGGAGGTTACTGGTTTGATACCCAGAGCCGGTGTGGTTCCCGGGGTGCTCAGATGCCTAGGGATAAAATGGTCATTTTGACCGAAAGGTCTCAGAATTGGCCCGAAATTGATTGGAAGGCACCTAATCATGCCAAATTGTCTTTAAGACAATCCTAGAAGGGTGGACTTACTGTTCTGAGGACTTCGGTACTTTCTAAAGAAAAGTGCCGGAAATGGCCTTAGGGGTAGTTTGGTCATTTTTCACCGAAGTAGGCTAGCAGGCACTGGTGTTGACAGGGGTTTTGAGGGTTTTCGTCACTCTGACGATGATCCCGTGACATAGGGGTTTGTTGGTAATTCCCTATATTGACCTGTTTACTAGTATTTCTGTCACTCTGACGGTTGCAATGTTTACGAGTATTTCCATTGCTCTAACAGGTCGCGATTATTCCAGAGACTACCTGATCTCAGGAAGCTGCTCAGTGAACTTATCTCCTAAGGAATCAATTTTCTCGAAAGACGTGCTGAAATAGACATTGCTTCATTAGCGGGCTAGCATGAGCCAAAGGTGGACTGTTCTACCATCTAGGGGACTTGGGGTCTCGTCCTGGTCAACGGGTTTAAAAGAACTTACCGTTTTGAAGAGTTCTCAAAAAATGTGCTGAACAGGATGGACTTACCGCCTTGAGGAATCAACTATCTCAAAAGGCATGCCAGATTTAATTGAAATTGAAAAAACGGGGACTTACTGTCTTCAAAAAGGCATGCCCACTAGAATTGGACCGAACAATGCCCCAAGGGGCACTTTGGTTATTTTGCTTCTATTTGGGCCCAATGGGTCCGCGAAGCGATCGATTGATGGGATTATATCTAGAAAACTGGTTTGAACTAGAATATGTCTATATTTACTTAAATACAAGTTTGGACGGACTAGAGACTATCGAGCGGGCAAAAATGGGGTGCTTACACTCCCTTAGAGATCGAGCCTCAACAGTATCATCCTCCAAAAGAATAGAAATGTCTGGGGCACCACGCGACCACTTCTATCCTGACACAGTACTCAAGGATAGACTATCATGTGTCGATATGACCACTACTAGTTGTATCTCTAGAAAAGCCACCTCAACATCCCTCGCTTTCAGTCGGTCACGCAACACCTGTATCGGCCTTCAATTTTGTCGCCTGTGACGATGCCCCTGAGCAACCATAGTTGTCAAGAAGTCTGTGTATCCCATGGGGGGTTGGAGGAATCTTAAAAAGTAGATCCCCAAGCCTACCAGGTTTTAACATATACTGGTGGAACCAGTAATGGTAATTCTCAGTCTCGATGGGCACATCAAAAAATGGCCAGTCATTATCCACGTAGGGAAGAAAGGATCTCCATATGTCCATAACCCTCTCTATTAGTGCTTGTGGAACTACTACCTCAAAGACTAAGCTAAACTCTACTGCCGATGCTAGATAAGGGATGTCTTGGCTCTTACCAAATTGCCGTAAGACTCAAATCTTAAAGAAAAGGGCAATACCTCGCGAACCTACCAAAGGTAAGAAGGCCCTTTTGGAATTCCGCACTCTCAAGCAGTACTTGCCAATCAACCATGTGTACCACCTAACCGTGTCAAACCTCCTATCCTGAAGGTAGTTGGCCCATGTTGTAGCAATCTGTGGAAACCTCTCGCCATCCATGATAGCGCTCTAGAACCTTACCAAAGAATGTATATGGTCAAACTCGGGATACCATACATGCTGAAATAAGGGAGTGACACATAAGTACCTGATCGCCCAAAGCTGAAAAAGTGTAGCACACCCCTAAAAACGAACATCAACCCCTTACTGGAATCTAATGAAGCTAATATAGGTCTCTCCCACAACTATAGGAGCATATGATCACCCTTCATGAATTCTGGCAAGTAATACACATAGTCGGTAGTCAATTAGATCATCTCCCCTGTGGAATATCAAAAAGCTCAAAAGAAGCAAAGTTAGGGCTACCATACGAGAAATAGACCAATCCTAGGAAGTATGCCAATCGCCCGAATAAGCTCTCAAGTCATTCTCATCCCACTCACTCTTAGTTTTGGGGATTTCTACTCTTTCAATGGTCTTGGTAGGAATCTTAGGACCATTCACACTGATTCTGCATAATTCATAATCAACAAATTGAATATATTCTCATTTTATTCTTCTAATAATTATAGTTAGTCCTATTGAACCTAAGAGGTCTATTTATGGATTGACTCTCACCTAGAGAGCTTCTAAATGTGGTTTCCAAGGATCAAATCTAATGATGTTAAGCATTTAAATGTAGAGTAATAGCTTTGATACCAATTGTTGGCCCAAATATGCAATCCAAGAGGGGGTGAATTTTGTTTCTCAAAATTATTCACATAACAATGCAATATAAAAGCTAATAACCTAAAGGAACTGTAAATAAAATAGTGTAAGTGCAATACAAGCAAGTAATGAGATGCTAGAATGAAAAATAGAGCACAAAAATAAAAACCAGATTTACTGATGTTCAGCCACAACATGTAAACTACGTCTTCACTTCCAAGACCCCTTTGAAAACTCTTCCACTATGCAAAACTCCTTTACACAATAAGTGATAGTTGCCAAGTGCCCAGCTCACTCCTTACAAGAACTATTTCCAAGATCTCAAACCCTCTAAGTGATTTTGTCTAAGTTTCACTCAAACTTACTAGTGTTTTTAACAAGAACACTCAAACTCACAGGTTTATAAACCCTCCCAAGTGAAATATACAAAGATTATATAATGGGTAACTCTCTCAAAGAGTGTATAAACAATTGTAGGTTTAGCAATCGAACCAATCACTCAATAAAATGGATGTAGCAGTTAGGGCTCAGAAAATCTCAGCTTCAAGATTTGAATTAGCACTTATGATCTTTCATGCTTGTTTGTAGATGTTGTGGGGATCTTATATTTATAACCTTGCATTGATTCTTGCCATTAGTAGTGGTTGGGAGTGTTTTAATGCAAGATCGAGCTGTTACAATGATAAAAAAACTAGTCGTTACAGTCAAGGAGTCGACTCTTTTCTTAAAGGGGTCGACTCTTTTTATTCTATTGTCATCTTCCCCAACTCTCTGTCCCAATGTGTCAACTCCTGAAAAATAGGGGTCGACTCTTTAGAGTTTTGCTTGACTTCACCAAGGCTCTGTCCAAATGTGTCGACTCCTAAAGAATGAGGAATCGACTCTTTTAGCTTTTGACCAAACTTCATTAAAGCTCTATCCAAAAGTGTTAACCCCTGAGAAATGAAGAGTCAACCTTTTTTGGACCTTCTTCAAGATTTTGCATTTTGGACTGAGAAGTCGACTCCTAAGTTACGAGGGGTCGACCTTTTTCATTAGAATCCTTTTTATCCAGTCCACTGTCTAAATGAGTCAACTCTTGAGAATTTATGAGTCGATCATTTTTCCAGTAATTCCATATCTTTTGCAAGTCTTCTTCAAATAATTTCAAAGTCTTCAAGCTCTTTAATAGTCATCCAAATGAAGCTTCTGAGGCTTGAAATGATTTCTTCAAATCAAGTTGATCTCCAAGAACACCTTCAATCTCTTCGAGATAAATTCAAATAATTTGATTCCTTGTAGAGTTTTTTTAATCAACATAGTTTCCTCTATTAATCCAAGACTTCTTCAAGATAGCTTCTAAGTCTTGTGATATTTTCTTTTTTCTTCCATACTTTTAAGAAATCTTCAAATCTTCTAAAAAAGCGTCCAGGTCTTGAAATCACTTCTTTTCAACTAATCTTTTGTTCTTCTTTGAACATCTTCAATCTCGAATGTTAAAAGGTCTTCAATAAATGTATTAACACATTACATAGCTCAACAACCTTCAATAATACTTGGTATGCTTGCAACACACAACTTTTGTAATATCTTCCAATATGACAAGTTTTAAGTCATAATCTTATTAAGATTAAGGCACTGCATAATTTGCACACTAAGTAGGACTATTAGATAACAAACACATGTTTTGTAATCGTCAAAATCAAGGCATGGAGTCAACATCTCATTTATAAATGGTCCCTAAAACACCCAAGACTCGACAATGGAACACAAACCGTGCCCCCCACAACATCACAGTCACATAACACTAACACACATAAAACAATCTGTGCACATTCTCAAGATTTTCAAATTTTCAAACAAATGTTCTATTTTCCAAAAGTCTAAGAGTTTTTAAAATTTTCGTAAAATCTTTTAAAACTACTTCAAAGATTTTCTAAAAAAATTCTCATATTTTTCTAAGCCCTTAACTCAAAGAATTCCATCAATTTCTCAATTTTTCCTATTTTTCAAGCTTTTTTTATTTTTTAAAACATCCAAAAATCCAAAAGGTTCTAAAAAATCACAAAACCTCATATGATTATTCAATATATTTTTCTAAGGCACATGGTGCAAAAATCTAGCCAAACAATGCAATACCGAAAGCTGTAGGAATATTTTTTCAATTCCAGCAGAAAACCTTTTTTACATAAACATGCAAAACTACTCAAACTTAATCAAACGAGTATCAAAATGCAAAAACAACACCACCAGAGTGTTTAAAGTACATCAAATTATCAATTTTGACTATTCACACGACTCAAACAAAGTTCTACACATCAAGATCAACACCAAACTAAAAACTCACCTCTTGGAGTTCTATGGTGAAATCTCCTTCTCCGGAGACAATTTTGGTGATAGTGACCACTTCCAGCGACTCTTTAACATCCCCCAAACACATTCTTTCAATGTCCAAAAGTCCTTCCTTGTGAAAACTCGAGAAAAGCTCTTAAACTTTTAAATTTCCTCTAAAACCCGCAAGCCTTGAATGAGATGCTACGCTGTTCTTAAAATCCAAGGCCTGGTGGGGCCACAAGCCAATTCCAGACAATTTCGCCTTTTTGCCCACCAAAATTCGATTTCAAAAGCCCCCTTGGGCCAATCTACTATTTTCAAGCTCTGGTCCTCAAAAACTACCCAATTTCAATCTCTTCGACTGCCTCACAGTCAACAGGAGACCCTTACTTTATCATTTTCTACATTCGATAAGTAAAGATAGAAAAAAGGGGCAGCTGTAAGCATCCCATTTTTGCCCGCTCAATAATCTTTGGCCTCACTGGACGCACATTCAAACCAACACAGACACAGTTAAGCTCAAATCAGCTATCCAAACTCAATTCAGTCAATCAACTGCTTAGTGGGCCCGCCAAGCCCGATAGAAGCAAAGTGACCAAAATATCCATAAAGTATTACTTGGTCCAATTCTAGTTGGCACGTCTTTTTAAAGATGGTCAGTCTGTATTTTAACCTCAATTTCAAATCCAGTCTAAATCAATCAAACTCAATTCGGCCTGTCTTTCGAGAAAATTGATCACTTAGATGGTAAATCCATCTAGCACGGCACGTTTATTGAGAAAACACCTCAGAACGGTAAGTCCCTTCAAACCTATCAATCAAGATAGAACCCAAGCCCCCGAGATGGTAGAGCGATTCACTTCTTGCACCTATTAGCCCGCCAATGTAGAATGTTTGCAATTCGACACATCGATCGAAAAAGTACTTAAGGCCTCAAGACAATAAGACCATTCAATAGCTTCTTGAAATCAAGCAGTCTTCAGAATAAATGTGGACCGTTAGAGTGATGAAAACACTCACAAATATCGCAACCGTCAGAGTGTCAAAAACACTAGCAAACTGGTCGACATTAGGAATTGCCAAGAAACTCCTATGTCACGGGACCGAACACACCTCTTGGCCATGGCAAGTTTACCAAAGGACGGGATACCTTTAAAAACCAACTTGTCACACACCGTCAAAGTGGCAAAAACACTTAAAATCAGGGTCAACACCAGTGTCTACTAGCCCACTCTAGTAAAACTTGGGGCATGCTTTGTTTAGATTAGTGAAGTCTACATAGACCCTCCACTTGCCGTCTTTCTTCTTCACCACCACTGTGTTTGAAAGCAAGCTCGGGTAGTGGATCTCCCGAATTTCCCCCACTTCCAAGAGTTTTTCGATCTCTTCAATAACAGCATCCACATGCTGTGTTGCTGCCCTTCTCCCTTTTTGGACCACAGGTCAGCATTTCGGGTCAACATTTAGCCTGTGGCAGGCAACTTCAGCATCAATCCCCAGCATTTCATAAAGAGTCCAGGCGAACACCTCAAGATAATTTGTCAACAACTCGATCAGAGAGTGCTCCTCGGTTTTGGACAAGGATGTGCCGATGACGAAGTACTAATCATCCTATCGATTGATGTGTATCTTCTTTAGTTCTTCCACAACCTTGTTCTCTAGTGTCTGCCCCACATCGTTGATAGTAGGGGTGTCTTCGTGCAGCTCCATCATTTGTACTTCTTTGACCTTGGTCTTTGTTATGCATGCCATCAGGAAACACTATTTGGCAGCCACTTGGTCTCCCCTTATTTCCTCCACTCCACCGGGGATCGGGAATCTGATCAACTGATGGTAGGACGAGGGGATAGCTTTCATGAGGTATAACCAGGTTCATCTCATGATAGCATTGTAGGGGGAAGGCATGTTGACTACCAGGAATTCCATCTGCAACGTAATTCCTCCGGCAGGCACAGGAATCGTTACCTTCCCCAAAGGCCAAACCGGGTCTGAGCTAAATCCGACCAGTGGGTTGAGTGATGGCTGGAGGTCAGACTCCTTGAGCTCCAATATTTTGAACAGGCTATAATACATGACTTCGGACAAACTTTCTTGGTCAATAAGCAATCTTTTCACATCACAGTTTACCATTCTTAGTGTTACAACTAAAGCATCATTATGAGGGGTTTGCACTCCCTTGAGGTCTTTGTCAGTAAAGGTAATGGACGCAGGGCCATAACCGACCTAGACTTTTTTGCTCGACGGTTGTATTTGCATTACTTCCCTTAAGTGTACAGTCTTTTGTATTTCAGCTCGGCATTTATGTGGGTCGACGGTTCTTGATTCAGCCGACCCGTGCAGCACATTGATAACTCAGACCGATCTTGCCTCAATCTCCTTTTGGGGGACATCTTCCATCCGCGGTTGCTCAGCCTCATTTTTTGTCTTGTCCCGATCAACAAATTGGTCGAGATGGCCAGCCTTGGCCAAATCTTCCAAGTGGGTCTTGAGATCCCGACACTATTTTGTTTTATGCCCCTTCTTGCGGTGGTAGGAATAGAACCTCTTTTGATCCCGGGATGCTGGTCCCCTCCCAACTTCGGGGGCCATTTGAAAAATGGCTTGTCACAGATTTGGGGCAAGATTTTGTAAATGGGATCCTTAAAGACTATGTAGACCCCATCATTCACCTTTCTTCCTCGGTTGTTGTGTTCTTGTCAGGGTTTCTTGGTCTCCTTTTTGTTTATCTTCTCGACAACGATGCCAACCTTCACTGAGGTTGTCTAAGGCACGTCCTTATCTAATCTTGCGTACTGCTCGATTCTCAATATCAACTCATATACGGTGAGGGCTGGCTTCTTCATCAAAAACTATCGCAGACGATGCTCCTTGGGAAGGCCGACTTTGAATTGAGTCACGACAAGCTGCTCGCTGCACTCGTCAATCTCGATGTAAGCCTCCTAGTATCACCATGCGTACGCTCACAATCCTTCCCTCTCGTCTTTTTACAAGGTTAGTAACAAATCGACCTCCTTGGGTTGCGTGTTGTTGGCTATGAAGCGAGCGGTGAACAGCTCGGCAAATTTCCTCCAGCTTGACACTGATCTGGACGGCAACTTGTCGAACCACCGCAAGGCTACGTCCCCTAAACTGGAGGGAAAGATTCGACACATCAACATTTGGTCTCTGCACCATAACACCATCATTTGCTTGTAATGCCGAACATGGTTAACTGGGTCAGCCTTTCCATCATACAGAGTGAACTTCGGTAGGGTGAACATTTGAGAAATTGGGTAGGACTCAATCTCCTCTGTGAATGGTGTGGATGCAATCTGGTCTAAAGCCTTTTTAACCAGGTCATGGGCTGTGTGGTCCTTAAGTTGGTGCTTCTTGTCCTCTAGCTTTTCGTTGAACCATTTCTCCTAGTCTTTTTGTTGTTGACTATCATCAGCCCGTGCTTCGTTCGGCAGAGTCTTGCTCCTTCTTTGGCTCTGATCTGATCGCTTGTCCTTGCAGCGCCCGGTGCTAGAGGTGTAGCTTCCTCTCGCTCGCGGCACTAGGATATTCCTGCTTCTTGCAATTCCTTCACGGTTTGGAGACCTTTCTCTCCCACACCTGTCTCTTTTGGAGATTGCCTCTCTTATGACTCGAACTTGGGAGGTGAGGTAGGTAATCTCTTCACCATGCCACCGAATCTCTCTTTCAGTCGAACGGAGCGTATCTTCACTTGGTGGTGGAGGGCAAGGGGGCAAGGTCTCGGTGGTGGTTTCTGTAAAAATTTCTCTCCTTAACATAGTCTGGGTTCCTCCGCAGTTTATCTTGTGCTTTCTAGTGGCTCTCAGCAGGGGTTTGTGTCTCTGATCTTAATATTCTGCCTTTATCCCAATCTACTGGGGTAGATTGGCAGTGCGCCGAATTAGTTTGATCTTTGCTAGAGGAGGCTTCGTTACCTCGTTTATTGTGGTTTTCTCCTCGTCCCTTTCAATCGTTTAAACTCATGGTTATCTTAGCCTTCCCATAGACGACGCCAATTGTAGGTGGGATTTTTCGGGAAGGCGTGGTCGATCACTCAAGCCAATGTTGATGAGTCCAAACTCACAGCAAGAAAAAGAAGTTAGAATGGGTCGACCCTTGTTGGGCCGATCACACTCTGATAATTAAGTTAGCAAGCTTAATCAAGAGTTGAATGGATAAAAGTTGTATATACCTAGAGTTAATCGTCTATACCTGACCCTTGAGGTCTTTGGTATTTATAGTGTGATCGATGGAATGTTTTGCTCTTGGCCTACCAGCAAGTCATCATGGCCTGTTGGGTAGCCATCATCATTTGCCATTGACTAACCGCATGCAGGGCCTACCTTACCGTCGCTGAAGAATTCGGCTGATTGGACGTGCAGGTTGACGTCACGTAGAGAGCCGCTGGCCCATTTAATGCGGGTCAACTCTACATTTAATGATCCGAGACCGCTAACGGTTTGGGCTCATCTTTCACAATTTGGGCCAAGGTCGGCACCAAGCCGAACCGCTCTTTAGTGCTCTATTTAGGCCGCCCAGCAGCCCAGGTTCAATTTTGTGTTAATTGGGCCTAACTAGATGGATTGGGCCGTGTGTATTCACCCCACACAAACCTTTCCTAGTTTTGAACCTTTCCAAATTCCGACTTTTTAAAATTCAAACTTCCAAATCTTTGTAAATTCAAATCTTTCTAAATTTAAAACTTTTCAAATTCAAATATTTCTAAAATCAATTCTTTTCTAAAATGAAAACTTTCCTAAAATAGAGTTTTCCTAATTCAAAGCTTTCTAAAATCCAATCTTTCCAAACTCTAAATTTTCTAAATTCTTTCAAATCAAATATTCAAGTCCAATCTTTTCCAACCTTTCCAAGTTAAGTGTTTCTAAATCAAATCAAATTGTTTTTAATCTTTTCTAAATCCTATCTTTCCTAAATCGGAATTTTTCAAAATCAAACTTTTCAAGTTCAAGTCAAGTCTTTCTCATTCAACTGCATGCTTCAACCCTAACTTATATAACGCTAGGAGGCTAAAAACCCAAGTTCAATCCCTAACCCTAAGTTAGGAAACTCCAACTCTTTTTTAAACTAAGATGGTTTTTAAACTCTAATTCAAGTCAAGATGATTTCAGAATTCAATTCAATCTTTCCAAAATAAGTCCAAGTTCTACTTCAAAGTTTGATTTCAAAATCAAAGTCAATTTCAAATCAAAGTTCAATTACAAATCTATCAATCGAGATTCAAATCCAACTCTTTTCAAATCAAACTTTTCAAAGACCTTAAAGCGTCTATTTTCAATCGAAACCCGAGTCCAAACTATGACTGACCTGATTCCCAACAAAGGGATACGTAGGCAACCCTCATGAGTACGGTCATAACCTTTTTCAAACTTCAAATCCCCTTTTCAAATTTATTTTCAAAATCAAATCCTTTCCTTGCACTTGCTTGTCATGCATCATATCAAACATTTTTTCAAAATTTCTTTCAAAGTGGACAGTATTAGAAATTTGTTAATAAAAAATTCTAATTGTGTGAACCTATGATAGAAAGACATGTAAGTGCCGCAAGAGCGGGATATGGTGATAGTCAAGTACATCTTCTCTATACGTAACCAACCTCCGAACCTAGAATCACTGTTATCAAAAAGCAAAAACCGAAGTCAATTTAAAAAAGGGTTTAAATCTTTCCAAAAGTTGCCAAATGACCTATTTTCTCTTACAAAAAAAAACCTTTCTTTCAAATCCTTTTCAAAAACCCTAAGTTTAATCTTTGGATTGCACTTAATTTTAGTTGACCTTACTCACCTCAATCAAGTTAAGTGGTAACTCCAAATCTTTTTCAAAAAGCCCTTATTCAAATCAATTTCTAATTCAAACCTAGTTGCACTCGTCCTTCTAGGAGGATGAATTATAATGACAGAGTACCGTGCATTTTTTTCACCATTCTCCAGTGCAAAAAAACCGGGGCACGACACTTGGAGTGCGCACAATTGCCCCCTCCAAAAAAGCACGCCATCAGATGCCTTCCGGTAGTGGACTGCGCCCTCCATTGTACCAGTGCACCCTTTCCCCCTTTTAGTTCGAAAATTAAGTTCCAAAACATAATTCCAAGTCTCCTATGCAACCCCAACCCAAATCTAAGTCCCCCAAAGGCTAGAATAATGTTTTAAAGTCTCCAACAAGACTTTAAGCTCAAAATATGCATAATATGAAAAATTGAAGACCTCCACTTGGAAACCATATGCAATCTCTCTCTCTTCACCCTAGTTCTCACTTCCATGTTATGAAATGATATAATATCATACAACAATCAATAGAATGCAATAAATAAAGCATAGACTTAAGATTTCTCATCTCAAACAAAGAAAACACAAGCTTTTTCTTCAATCCCCTCTTCCTCCTCTTCTTTTCTCTTATGTTTCTCTCATTTTCTTTTTTTCCAAACATAATTACTACACAAACACCTCCCACCTCTCTCTTCCCTTAACTTGAAGTCATAATAAATACAACCTTGTATCTAACACCACACGTCACACACACACACACATGCTAGCACAAGCACACACCACACACACACACCTTATGCACACATCTCACTTATGTGAAGCACTGATTACACTCCAAAAGTGTAATCTAAAATCCCTAAATAGCTAGTGTTAGTCCAATTAGGGTATATATATACCTCATTTTAGTATGATAATTGTTCTAATAAGTGTTTGTGGGTATTTTACAGGTTTCGAGTGAAGAAAGGGCGAATTTAGAGTAAAAGGAGCTGAAAAGTGTATTGACCGTACGTACGATTGGAGTCATCGTACATACGATGGTCCCATCGTACGTATGGTAACTTCTATCGTACGTACGCCTGTAGTGATTTTCCAAACTTTAGAGAGCACGAATCAGCATATGGCTAACCGTACGTACAGTATGTTCAATGTACGTATGGTAAACAGTACCATATGTACAATACCAGCAGTTCCTGTGTGTATTTTGTAGCTATATCTTTGAGAAATGACTCGATTTCTTATATCTATCTCCATTTTAGATTAGATTTTTAGATAGTACGATTTGTAGAGAGAGAAAAAGGGTTTATATTATATTTTCCTTCATTTTCCTATACTTTCTTTGTAAACAAACACCGATTCTTCTTCTCCAATTCTTCACATTCTACTACATGGAATCAAGTAGCTAAACTCATCTTTGGATGCAATTGTGAAGATCTACCAAGGATCTTCAAGGTCTTCAATGGAGGTATATACACGTCAATGAATTATCTTATGATTTCTTCATATTCATCTCACTTGTGTTGTAAATCCATAGAAAACTTAGATTCATAATTACTTTTAGTAATCTCTATGCACAATTCCTTAATTGGTATAGATATTGCACAATTGATGATTTGCTTCTATGATTCTTAACATTTGAACACAAATTTACATCGAATTGAGTATCAATTCCCGTTCTTATAGCATAAATCTTCCGAATCAAGCATCTGCAGAGTGATTCCTTGATTTGAGTAATCAAACCCTCCATTAAGACACTTGTAGAGAATTGGTAGGTTAGATCAATTGTATCCAAGCTTTCCATTAATTGTTCTTAATTTTAGTTAGGATTGTTCTAAATATGTAGTGTAATTAGTTTAATTGGTAGTCAACACAATCACACCATCAAAGCAATTTTCGGTCTTATTTATAGTTAATTCTAATTTGCTAAGTAACGTTCTAATTCAACTCAATTGGTTGGTTGTTTTCTTTTATGTGTTGCCTATATTGGGTTTGATCCTTTGGGAGAACGATACCAGTACTTGCCGGAATTTTACTTCAATCGCGACACCCATGCTCTTGCAAGAAACTTAAGTCCATATCACTTTTGAGAGCGATTCAAGCACACACCTAGGTAAACCTCCCACCTTGCACTTCCTTGCTTCCCCACACCATTAATCACTAATCCGCATGATTAGCAAAATTAAACATAGTTAAGCTAATTAATCATCAATAGCCTTAAGCTAAGCATAGAGATTTATTAAGCTAATTAATCATGCTTAAAATAAATCAATCCTCACATAACATGCTCTCGTTAAAATATGATGCTAAGCAAGATAGGGTCTTACAATTCTCTCCTCTTTTAAGAATTTCGTTCTGTAATTCACTTATCAAGTTGGAATAAATATGGATACTTATTCCCCATATTTTCATCACTACATCATACATGTCACCACTATAGGAGTTGCCTAAGTATCTCTTTAAGTTATGGTATACACCCGTGCCTAGGTTCGTGATTCACAATTAGTCCCTCCCCTCAACGGGAACGATAATGACAGCTCTTAGTGTCATTCTTTTTATATCAATTTAGAGTTAGCACACAATTTATATGACTCACATATTCCTATCACTAGTCCACTATTGTTGTTATCACTACTTTGATGTCAAGTTGGAGAGCCTCGAGAATTTCTATTATTTACCCATTGGTCTTGTATATGTTGTGAATTGGATAGGAGTTGGTGGAGTTTGTTTACATTTGGTCTTGTAATTATTGTAAATTGGTTTACTAGTTTTATGTACTTTTGTGTAGTGATTGTGAAATTGGTTTTTATGTATACAATGTAACAGTTTTGGGATGGTTCATGTATAATGATATTGTTTATTCCTTATATGATTCTTATCTCTGTGTGGGTCTGAACTATAGATCAACGTGCTTACTAAGATAATCAAACTTATAAAGAACGAATACTAGATAATGATCGAGTCAATCACCAACACATAATCCACTAAATCAACTACCAAAAAATAAACCATCACTAATAGGTAAACCACCATGTAATATAATGTCTCTTATAATGCCATGTTAGATGTCGCCACTTCGACTCACCACCTTGGCTCACCACATTGGCATACCTTTGATAATCTTGCTAAGATTGATAAAGCAAATTATCAAGAATGACCATCATGACCTAAACTCCACCATGTAATACAAAATATGCATACAATGTATGTTGTATGCAATACCACCTCATAAGCCAACACTAATATCGACATAGATACTAAGACATTTAATATAATATGAATAAGAATATCTCAAAACCCCATAATCAACACCAACATTCACAACAAGATATTTATTCAATAAGAGAAGGAGTATCTTAAACTCCCCACTATGATCATAATCCAATAATCAACAACAATATTAACAACAAGATATTCATTCAATAAGAGAAAAATTATCTTAAACTCCCTACCTCAACTTACTATACTAAGATTAATCACTCATTTGGTGGAATTAGAGTGTCTTTAACCGCTTCCGAACCTATCATACACCATAATACTATACTTATGATATTACAAATCATATATAATGTCTTGCGATAAACATTAAAAACAACACAAAGTTACTCTAAGGTGATATGAGTGCAAAACTTGAAGTTTGAGATATTACTTCCTCAGCACAGATTCAGTCTTGAATCACATCAACCTCATAATAATGAATTTATATTCTAGATCAGTTTCATATGAAAATAAGCTTAAAGATACATTCTGGATAAAAAAGTTATGTCTAATGAAGATGGACTAAAATTTTAGAAAATAGTGTTGCTGACAGCAATTTTTGGTCAACTTAAACTGCAATATCTCCCAATTTACAAGGAGTTAAAGCAAAAACTTTATATCAATAGAAATATCTATAAGTCTACTTTCCAACTCTTCAAACGGTGCCACCCTCTGGCTAATGGATTGTGCCCTCAGGTGTCCTTCACTACGCCAGTGCGCCCTTTTCCCTTCTTGGTTAAAAAATTGAGTTCCAAAACATGATTCCAAGTCTCTCAAGCAACCCCAATCCAAGTCTAAGTCCCCCAAAGGCTAGAATAATGTTCTAAAGTCTCCAACAAGGCTTTAAGCCCAAAATATGCACAATATGAAGAATTCAAGGCTTCCACTTGAAAACCATGTGCAATCTCTCTCTCTCTCTCTCTCTCTCTCTCTCTTTACCCTAATTCTCACTTTCATGGCATAAAATGATATACTATTATAAAATAATCAATAGAATGGAATAAAGCAAGCATAGACTTAAGATTTCTCACCTCAAACAAAGAAAACACAAGCTTCTTCTTCAATCCCCTTCTTTCTCCTCTTCTTTTCTCTTCTATTCGTCTTTTTTTCTCTCACTTTCTCTTTTGCCAAACACAATTACTACACAAGCACCTCCCTCCTCTCTTTTCCCTTGACTTGAAGTCACAATAGGTACAACCTTGTATTTAACACCACACAAGTCACACACACACACGCACACACACACATGCTAGCACAAGTACACACCGCACACGCACACACCTGATGCACACACCTCACTTATATGAAGTACACACCTAGGTGGCATGAGTTTAAACCTCCCACCTTGCACCTCCTTGCTTTACCACACCACTAATTCACATAATTAGCATAATTAAACATGTTTAAGCTAATTAATCATCATTAGCCTTAAGCTAAGCATAGAGATTTCTTAAGCTAATTAATCGTGCTTAAAATAAATCAATCCTCACATGACTTGCTCCTATTAAAACATGATAATCAAGCTCCTTGATTAAGAAAATCATGCACTCATATGCATGCTATTAAGCTAAACATGATGCTAAGCAAGATAGGGTCTTACTTTTTCTGAGGGTGAGGTTATCAAGCATATGAGTTGTTTGGTTTATGAGACGACGGACCACGATACCTCTTTATGTCCGATCATTCTAGGGGTTAAGGAAGCTTTTCATGGCCAAGTTAATGCGATTGCTCAATACCAAAGAGGTGGGGGCAACCCTTACTCTAAAACCTACAACCCGGGGTGCAGAAATCTTCCCAACTTTGGATGGAGGAATGAGGGTACTTTAAACCTTTAAGTATATTAAGGAAGACCTCAAAACTCTTAAGCTTATCAAGCTTCACCTCCACCCTTCCAACCACAACCACAACGATTTCAACCTTAACCCCTACCTTAACCTTTCCAAGCATAATCGGTAGCACCTTTCCAACCACAACCTAATGTGTACCAACCTCCTCACAAGAGACCAATTGAAGGTAATGTTTATCAACTTTCAAATGATATGAGAAGGGTAAACACAAGGGTAGATAAGCAAGAAAATTGTTGGGGACTGTAAAATTTTTCACGACCCGACTATAATGCATACACATAATACCAAAAAATCTAATCTGATTAGTAGAGACTAATCTACGTGATTAGAATCATACCTTCGAGATCTCTCTGGTTTGATTCCGAATAGCAAAAGGTATAAACTTTGAAATCCTTCTACTTTGATCTCAAATAGCAAGCAACAGCGACAAGCACGAATCAGTTGCTTGAACTCAACCTTCAGACTTCTGCTGTATCCATCGTATATGTCTTACTCCAGAAAGAGTGGGTTCACAGCTGCTAGGGTTTTTCTTTCTCATAAAAACGTGTATCTCTCAATTATAAGCAAGTGTAACCCTAACTGCTCTTAGAGTGCGTATGTATACGCTATAGTAGGGACCATAGGATTAGTATAACTAGGGTTTCCTAAGCAAATGAGGATTCCTAATCTAACCAGGAATAATCCTGTAAGCACCCCATTTTTGACTGCTCGGCAGTCTACACTCCGTCCAAACTTGTTTTCAAGTCATTGTGGGCATATTCCAATCGAAACCAATTCTCTAGGTTCAAATTCCTTCTCTCAATCGCTTCACAAGCCTGTCGGGCCCAAATAGAGGCAAAATAACCAAAATGCCCTTAGGGGCATTGTCCTTTCCAAAATCTTTTCAATCCCACTCTCGAGACAGTTCCAATCCAAGCGCGTCTCTTCGAAGACGGTAAGACCCCTTTCCAATCCCACTCTCGAGACAATTTATTCCTCGAGACAGTTCCAATCCAGGCGCGTCTCTTTGGAGACAGAAAGACCCCTTTCCAATCCCACTCTCGAGACAGTTTATTCCTCGAGACGGTTCCAATCCAGGCACATCTCTTTGGAGACGGTAAAACCCCTTTCCAAACCCACTCTCGAGACAGTTTATTCCTCGAGATGGTTCCAATCCAGGCACGTCTCTTTGGAGACGGTAAGACCCCTTTCCAAACTCACTCTCGAGACAGTTTATTCCTCGAGACAGTTCCAATCCAGGCACGTCTCTTTGGAGACGGTAAGACCCCTTTCCAAACCCACTCTCGAGATAATTTATTCCTCGAGACGGTTCCAATCCAGGCACGTCTCTTCGGAGACGGTAAGACCCCTTCCAGTCCCACTCTCTAGACAGTTTATTTCTCGAGACGGTCCGAGTAGCAAAACTACTCACAAAACCGTTAGAGTAGCGGAAATACTCACAAATCATCAACCCCGTCCGAGTAGCGGAAATACTCACAAACCATCAACCCCGTCCGAGTAGCGGAAATACTCACACCGTTATAGTGGCGGAAACACTCAAAACCCAAGTCAACACCAGTGTCTGTTAGCCCACTTTGGTGAAAAATGTCCAAATTGTCCTGTGGACATTTTTCGAGACTTTCCGGTCAAGATGACCATTTTGCCCCTAGGCATCCGAACGCCCCGGGAACCACACCAGCTCTGGGTATCAAACCGGTAATGTCCCGAGAATACTTTTTATAGTGTTCTCAACCTTCCTTTACCTTTCCGGGTCATTCCGAGTCAATTCCGACCAACCCGGCACAAAATGACCGTTTTGCCCCTGGAGGGCCGGTCTCCTTTTTTGACCACATTGGCTCTGGGTATCAAACCAGTAACCTCCTGAGACTACTTTCTATAGTAATCTCAACTCCCCTTTACCTTTCCGGATCATTCCGAGTCAGTTCCGGCAAACCCGGTACAAAATGATCGTTTTGCCCCTAGTGGGCCAGTCTCCTTTTCCGACCACGCCGGCTCTGGGAATCAAACCAGAAACCTCTGGGAAAATTCTAAATAATGTTTCCAGATCCCAAGTCTTCTCCTGGAACAGTCTGAGTTTGTCCTGGCAGTTTTCCGGTTCGATTGACCGTTTTGCCCCTAAGGGCCCAGTCAACCTTTCCGACCCATCTTGTCCTCGCTTTTCAAGTCAAATACCTCCAGGACACTATTTTAAGTGTTCTTGCTCCTTTCTGACCTTCCGGGTCATTCCCGGCTCCCTCAAATCATTCCCGGACTTTCCGGAGTCACTCTTAGTGAAGCTAGGCTAAAAATTGCATGGTAGTCACTAGTACAGGCACCCAAATCTAGTCAAAGATAGGTTGCTTGCCGACTTATAAAGTTTCCTAAGTGGTTAGCGCCACTAGGAGTGGCACCAGGCCAAAGCGCCACTACTGCAACAAGCGCCAGGTTTGTCCAACTTCTATAAATACAGAGCCTCATTCAACGTGAAAGAGGTCTGCAAACTAAACCTAAAAATCCTATATTTCGATATACAGAGCTCGAGCACCTCCTAAACCCTAGCCTCCCTAGGTTTTCCAAACCCTAGCCACCCTGCACAAACCCTAGCCCCCTATACACTTATACACTCCCCCATCCACTCATACACTAGCCTTCAACCATCCTTTGAAGACTTGAAGAGCTGTCATCTAAAGCTTGAAGACAATCCTTGAAGGTCGAAGAAGAAGATCAAGACGAAGACCGAAGATTGAAGACTGCACGGCGCGCAAAATAAACAAAACATACGGTAGGCTCCCTATTTAAATTTTCACACTTCCCCTCTCTCTCTTCTCTCTCCTAACCCACTTGGGTTTTCTCTATTTTGATCCCCCATCTCTTTTTCGCCCTTTCTTTACATACTTGAAACAAGGGAATTCCCGGTCCATGTGTAGGATTGGGCTATTGGAGAGTTACCGTGTCGAGGGCTTTCTTCTAGTCTAACCAAAGACCACGTGGGTCCGGCCCCCTTGATTATGTGGTGAAGCCTTAACTTTGTATGTTCACGACCCCAAATTTGCATTGTGCATATCATGATCTTGCATCTTTCAAAAATCATTTTCAAACTCGTTTTCAAAGTTTGCATTAAACTTGTTTTCAAAATTGCATCAAAATCTCCTTTTCAAAAACTTGTTTTTAAAATCACAATCCTAGGGTGATTCTAGCCTTTCCATGGCTAGGGTTGCTTTAGGAAAGTGTTATATTTAAAGTGACTTTTATGGTCCATATTTTCAAATCTTGTTGTTTTCAAAACCACTTTCGTAGAGTAGTTCTAGCCCTCTTATGGTTAGAATCGCTTTAGAAAAGTGAGACGTTTTTATACTTTCCAAAAACCTCTCTTTTCAAAAGTCTCTCTTTCTAAAACCCTCTTTTTCAACATGTTCCCCAAAAACTCTTCTTTCCAAATTTGTTTTCAAAAACTCCCTCCAAAAATCTATCTTCCAAAACTTCTCTTTTCAAACTCCTTTCCAAAACACTCTCCTCAAAATTCATTTTCCTAAAAATTCTCTCCAACAATCTTCTACCAAAAATCTTTCTAAAAAACTCTCTTCCCAAAATCTTCCTTCTAAAAATTCCTCTCTAGGTTTTCTTTTAAAAAAATCTCCGTTTCCAAAAACGCACTTTCCAAAAATCCCTTTCCTTAAAGCCCAAGTCAAGCCTTAGAGCTAACAATTAGGAAACCCTAATTTTCTTCCCAAAAACATGGTTTTCAAACTTTGCCCCAAACCTTGGTTTCCAAAACCTCTTGTTTTCTACATCAAAACTATACATGTTTCCAAAACCTATTTTCTACGTTAAAATTCTACACTTTCAAAACTAGGGTTTCTAGAATCTCCCTTTCCAAATCCTTGCCAAATCCTATCTTCCCTTTAGGAAACCAAATCAAATCTCCCGTTTAGGAAACTAGATCCCGTCCTCCGTTTTTGGAAACAAAATCAAATCTTTTCTTTTAGAAACCCAAATCTAATCCTTTTCAAATCCAAATCTTTCCTAATTCAAATCTTTCCTAATCCTCCACTGTCCTAAATCTTAAGTTTTCAAAACTTGGACATAAAAATCTTTCCTAATTCTACCCTCCTTTCAAATCTTAACTTTTCAAACCTAAGTTTTCAAACTCTTCCTAAACTCAAACCTTTCCTAATTTCAAGATTTCCTAAAACCCTAAAACTTTCTAAATCTTAAATCTTTCTAAACTCTAAAACTTTCTAAATCCTAAACTTTCCAAATTTCAAATCTTTTCAAATCCAAAGTTTCCTAAATTCAAAACTTTCTTAAGTTAAATCTTTCTAAACTTCCAAGCTTTCTAAATTCTAAATCTTTCCAAAACTTCAACATCTTTCCAAATCCAAAACTTTCTTATTTTCAAAACTTCCTTATTTTCAAAACCTTTCCTTTTTCGAAACCTTTCTTAAAATGGAGCTTTCTTAATTCAAAACTTTCTAAACTCAAAGCTTTCTTAATTCAAAACTTTCCCTTTCTTAATTCAAACATTTCCTAAGTTGAAAACTTCCCTTTTTCAAACATTTCCAAAAACGAAACTTTCCAATTTTCAAAACTTCCATATTTCAAAACTTTCCTAAGTCGAAAATTTTTCTAATTCAAAACTCTCCAAAAGTGAAACTTTCCTAATTCCAAAACTTTCCAAAAATGAAAACTTTCCTGAAATAACACTTTCCTAAAACAGAAATTTCTTAAATCGGACTTTTCCTAATTCAAACATTTCCTAAATCCAATCTTCCCTAATTTCCTAAACCTTCCTGTCGCGCCCAGATTTTTCGCACTCGAGGAATACTCACCCAAGCGGGAAAAACACTGTACTCTCTCGTTAGAACTCACCCTCCTAGAAGAATGAGTGCGACTAGGTTTGTATTGAAAACAGGTTTGAATAAAGGGCTTTTGAAAAAGATTCGGAGTCGCTACCTAACTTGATTAAGGTGAGTTAAGTCACCTAAAAACTAAGCATAATCCGAATACTACACTTAGGGTTTTTAAAAAACGATTTTGAAAATATCTCCTCAAGAGAGGGTTTTTAGGAAAACAGGTTGTTTGGCAACCTTTAAAAAAACATTTAGCCCTTTTTGAAAAATAACTCCTTTTTGGTCTTTCGAAAAACAGTGATTCTAAATTCGGAGGTTGGTTACGTGTAGGGAAGACGCACTAAGCTATCACCCTACCCCGCCCTTTCGGTACCTACACGTCAATCTACCCTAGATTCACCTATAAGAGTCTTCGACTAACTATAGTTCAACCCTATTCACTTTGAAAAACAATGCTTGAAAACTAACATGATGCATGGTATGCAAGTGTAAGAAAAGAGAATTGAAAAATAAATTTGGAAATAAATTTGAAAAGAATTTGATTTGAAAATAGATTTGAAGAGATGGAATTTGAAATTGGAAAGTTTGAAAATTGAAAGTAAAATTTTGAAAATAGAAATTTTGAAATTGGCATTTGAGATTTGAAAAGATTTTGAAAACCACACCCATGAGGGCGGAATTGAAAGTTTGAAAAGTATTGTGACTGCACCTATGGAGGTTGCCTACGTATCCCTTTGGGGGAATCAGGTCAGTCGTAGTTCGGACCAGATTCCGATTGAAAAGAGATTGATTTGAAGAGAGAAATTGGATTGGAAGAAAGAGATTGAATTGAAAATTGGATTTGATTTGGGATTAGAAGAGGAGATTGAATTTGAGAAGACTGGACTTGCTTCGGAAAGATTGATTTTGGAAAGACTTAGTTTTGGGAAGAAGGAGGTTTAGGAACCTAAACTTGAGGTTAAGAAACATTGAATTGGAATGTTGGATTTGGAAGATTTGGAAAGATTTGGAAAGATTTGGAAACTTGGAATTTAGGAAACATTTGGATTAGGAAAGTTTCGAATTAGGAAAATGTTATTTTTGGAAAGTTTCATTTTTGGAAAGTTTTAGGTTTAGGAAAGTTTCCACTTAGGAAAGTTTTGAATTAGAAAAGTTTTCAAATTAGGAGAGTTTCGAACTTAAGAAAGTTTTGAAATTAAGAAAGTTTTGAATTAAGAAAGTTTCGAATTTAGAAATGTTTGAAAAAGGAAAGTTTTGATTTTGGAAAGTTTTGAAAACAAGGAAGTTTTGAAAATAAGAAAGTTTTATTTTAGGAAAGGCTTGAAAAAGAAAAGTTTTCAGTTTAGGAAATGTTTGAATTAAGAAAGTCTTAAATTAAGAAAGTTTTGAGTTTAGAAAAGTCCTAGATTTGAAAAGATTTTGAAGTTTTGGAAAGTTTAGAATTTGGAAAGATTTAGGAGTTTGAACTTTAGAAAGTTTAAAATTAGAAAGTTTTAGGGTTTTAGGAAATCTTGAGATTAGGAAAGGTTTGAGTTTAGAAAAAGTTTGAAAACTTAGGTTTAAGAAGTTAAGATTTGAAAAGAGGGTAGAATTAGGAAATGGTTGAATTAGGAAAGATTTGAAAATTGAGTTTTAAAACTTAGGAAAGATTTTTATGTTCAAGTTTAGGAAACTTAAGACTTAGGAAAACGGAAGTTTAGGAAGGATTTGAATTAAGAAAGAGTTGGATTTTGAAATTTAAGGAAAGATTTAAAATTTAGGTTTAGGAAACTTATGGTTTAGGAAGGAATAGAATTAAGAAAGGTTTGGATTAGGAAGGGATTGGATTTGGTTTCTAAAAGTTAAAGGTTGGATTTTGTTTTCAAAAACGGAGGACGGGATCTAGTTTCCAAAACGGGGAGATTGGATTTGGTTTCCTAAAGGGGAGACAGGATTTGGGAAGGATTTGGAAAAGGAGATTCTAGAAACCCTAGATTTGAAAAATTATAGTTTTGACATAGAAAATAGGTTTTGGAAACATGTATAGTTTGGACGTGAAAACAAGAGATTTTGGAAACCTAGGTTTGGGGCAAAGTTTGAAAATCATATTTTTGGAAAGAAAATTTAGGGTTTTCTAATTGTGGGTTCTAGGGCTTGACTTGGGCTCTAAGAAAAGAGTTTTCGGAAAGTGCGTTTTTGGAAATGAAGGTTTTCTAAAAGGAAGATTTTGGAAAGGGAGTTTTTGGAAAGATTTTTAGAGAAGAGTTTTAGAAAGTGGATTTTGGAGAGAGGATTTTGGAAAGGAGTTGAAAAAAGGAGTTTTGAAAAATAGATTTTTGAAGAGAGTTTTTGAAAACCATTTTGGAGAGGAAAGCTTTAGGAAAGTATGTTGAAAAAGAAGATTTTTAGGAAGAGATTTTTGAAGAGAGAGTTTTTTTAGAAGGATTAAAAACATCTCACTTTCCTAAAGCAATTCTAACCATAAGAGGACTAAAACCACTTTAAGAAAGTGGTTTTTAAAACAAGGTTTGAAAATATAGACCAAAAGGCCACTTTTAATATAACACTTTCCTAAAGCAACCCTAGCCATGGAAAGGCTAGAATCACCCTAGAATTGTGGTTTTGAAAACAAGTTTTTGAAAAAGAGCTTTTGATGCAATTTTGAAAACAAGTTTGAAAATAATTTTTGAAAACAACTTTTTGAAAACGAATTTTGGAAGATGCAAGACTATGATATGCGCAATGCAATTTGGGGTCGTGAACATACAAGGTTAAGGCTTCACCATATAATCAAGGGGGCCGGACCCACGTGGTCTTTGGTTAAACTAGAAGAAAGCCCCCGACACAGTGACTCTCCAATAACCCAATCCTACACATGGACCAGGAATCCCCTTGTTTCATGCATGCAAAGAAAGGGGGGGAAAGAGATGGGGGATTAAAATAGAGAAAACCCAAGTGGGTTGGAGAGAGAAGAGAGAGGGGGAAGTACAGAAAATTAAAGAGAAAGCGTACCGTATGTCTTCTTTATTTTGCGCGCCGCGCTGTCTTCGGTCTTCGGTCTTTGTCTTGATCTTCACCTCTAGTCTTCAAGAGTTGTCTTCAAGCTTTGGATGGCAGCTCTTCAAGTCTTCAAAGGATGGTTGAAGGCTAGTGTATGAGTGTATGGGGGAGTGTATGAGTGTATAGGAGGCTAGGGTTTGTGTATAGTGGCTAGGGTTTGGGAAAACCTAGGGAGGCTAGGGTTTTGGAGGTGCTCGAGCTCTGTATATCGAAATATAGTATTTTTAGATTAAGTTTGCAGACCCCTTTCACGTTGAATGAGGCTCTATATTTATAGAGGGAGGACCAACCTAGCGCCTGTTGCAGTGACGCCAGGCCATTTTCTGGCTTGGCACCACTACTAGTGGCGCCAGCCAATTAGGAAAGGTTTAAGGTCGGCAAGCAACGTATCTTTGACTAGATTTAGGCGCCTGTACTAGTGACTGCCATGCAATTTTTAGCTTGGCTTCACTAAGAGTGACTCCGAAAAGTCCGGGAATGATTTGAAGGAGCCGGGAATGACCCGAAAGGCCGGAAAGGAGCAGGAACACTTAAAATAGTGTCCTGGAGGTGTTTGACTTGAAAAATGAAGATAAGGTAGGTCGAAAAGGTTGACCGGGCCTTTAAGGGCAAAACGATCAATCGGACCGAAAAACTGTCGGGACAGACTTAGACTGTCCCAAAAGAAGACTGGGGATCTGGAAACATTATTTAGAATGTTCCCAGAGGTTGCCAGTTTGATTTCCAGAGCCGGCATCGTCGGAAAAGGAGACCGGTTCACCAGGGGCAAAACGGTCATTTTGCACCGGGTTGGCCAGAACTGACTCAGAATGATCCGGGAAGATAAGGAAAGGCTGAGAATACGACAAGAAGCATTCTCGGGAGGTTACTGGTTTGATACCCAGAGCCGGTGTGGTCAGAAAAGGAAACCGGCCCATCAGGGGCAAAACGGTCATTTTGTACCAGGTTGGCCGGACCTGACTCGGAATGATCCGGAAAGGTAAAGGAAGATTGAGAACACTATAAAAATTATTCTTAGGAGGTTACCGGTTTGATACCCAGAGCCAGTGTGGTTCCCGGGGCATTCGGATGCTTAGGGGCAAAATGGTCATCTTGACCGGAAAGTCTCGGAAAAGGTCCTAAGGGTAGTCTGGTCATTTTTCACCGAAGTGAGCTAACAGACACGGGTGTTGACCTAGGTTTTGAGTGTTTCCGCCACTCTAACGGTGTGAGTATTTCCGCTACTCGGACGGGGTTGATGATTTGTGAGTATTTTCGCTACTCGGACAGGGTTGATGATTTGGGAGTATTTCCGCTACTCGGATGGGGTTGATGATTTGTGAGTATTTCCGCTACTCTAACGGTTCTGTGAGTATTTCCGCTATTCTAACGGTTCTATGAGTAGTTTTGCTACTCGGACCGTCTCGAGGAATAAACTGTCTCGAGAGAGGGATTGGAAAGGGGTCTTACCGTCTCTGAAGAGACGTGCCTGGATTGTGAGTGTTTCCGCCACTCTAACGGTTTTGTGAGTAGTTTTGCTACTCGGATCGTCTCAAGGAATAAACTGTCTCGAGAGAGGGATTGGAAAGGGGTCTTACCGTCTCCGAAGAGACGTGCCTGGATTGTGAGTGTTTCCGCCACTCTAACGGTTTTGTGAGTACTTCCGCTACTCTAACGGTTTTGTGAGTAGTTTTGCTACTCGGACCGTCTTGAGGAATAAACTGTCTCGAGAGAGGGATCGAAATTGGAATAAGAAAGGACAATGCCCCTAAGGGCATTTTGGATATTTTGCCTCTATTTGGGCCTGGTGGGCCGGCGTGGCGATGGACAGACGGGATTTGGACTTAGAAAGTTGGTTTTGATAGGAATATGCCCACAATGACTTGAAAACAAGTCTGGACAGATTATAGACTGCCGAGCGGTCAAAAATGGGGTGCTTACACTTCCAAGTCAAGTCAAATATTTTCTGAGTCTCTTCTCTTTCCTAAGCCTAGGTTTCTTAAACCTCCATCTGTCCAAAACAAGTCTAAATCTCTCTTCCCAATTTTATCTGTTCAAATCAAAATTCAATCTTTTCAAATTTCAAAATTCTAAATTCCAATTTTCAATCCTCTATTCAAAGTTCAATCTCTCAATTTTCCAATTCAATTTTCAATTCAATCTCTTTCTTCTAATTAAACATTCTATTTTCAATCGGACTTTTATCCGAACTACGACTGACCTGATTCCCCCAAAGGAATACGTAGGCAACCTTCATAGGTGCGGTCACAACATTTTTCAAACTTTCAATTCCACCCTCATGGGTGCGGTTTCCAAAATCTTTTCAAATCTCAAATTCCAATCTATTTTCAAAATTCCAATTTCAAAATTTCTATTTTCAAATTTCTACTTTCAATTTTCAAACTTTCCAATTTCAATTCCATCTCTTCAAATCTATTTTCAAATCAAATCAATCTCTTTCCAAATCTATTTTTCAATTCTCTTCTATGGCACTTGCATATCATGCATCATGTTAGTTTCTTTTCAAGCATTGTTTTTCTAAAGTAGATAGGGTTGAACACATGTTGATTAAAGACTCTCATAGGTGAATCTAGGGTAGATTGACATGTAGGTACCGAAAGGGC